>JAQIXW010000407.1:0-31913 GCA_034700685.1 Willowsia buskii
CTGCTAAAGAAAGCGCATGCTTGACATGATGCATGAGAAAACCACGAGGATATCATAATGATGATGAGGGTAACACAAATTATCTGAATCTGAAAATAAAGGATGATTATACCCAGATTTTTTTTGTCGCAGAATTTTTCCCAGATAAAACCACTGATGTGTATGTTTCTACAAGAAACATCAACCTCGTAAAACGTACATGTCATTCACAAAACAAAAAATGCAAATGTCGCCAGCAATCAAAAAGCCACCTGAGTTTCAAACGATTTCCACAGTTCATTTAACAAAATGCAACCATCTCTTGATAGAATTTTGAGATCATTCCAAATTGCAATTCGGCACTTCAACTGACTACCTGTCTCTGAGAATGTACAATGTCTTGTCAATGTGGGTAACATTTAAAAAAACATTTTTCTTCCAGTTTTCAATCCGCATCATAAGCTATCTCTTAAGATTCCGCTCTGACGCAAAAGGCCGTCAACTGTGTTGGCCATCACGTAATGTGATCCTTGGATAATAAATGGAGACCAAAAATGGAGGATGATAATGTGTGGGAAAATAAAACCGACATCCCAAGTTGTGAAAAAAGAGGAAAGGTAGGTAGTAATAATAATGACACGTAGAGAAACCAGAGGAAAAACCAATATTGCTGGTATTTGGTAGCTCATATTCTGGAGGCCACATCTGCAACAAAGGGTCATCTTAATGATTGTGGCTTCGGAACGAGAAATTGATCTCACATGTCAGCACCAGCAGCACCGGACGGAGGATTGTGTGTCAGGAGGAGGATTGATGATGAGAAAGATGAATATGTAAAGGCTGGAAAACAGCATGGGGTATTGTTTATTACCGCAAAATAATGTAAACGATGCGATGATGTCATTGTTCAACGGATCGCCAACTATGATTCGTTATAAATAAGATATAATGAGGATCAGATTATGTTTCTCAGTTGTGAACCATTTGCCATTAGACCTACCTTCTGTCTCTACTATTGTTTCAATGTGTGTGGAGTGGAGAGATGATTATATTCATGGCGAGTGGTTGTGTGCGAGTGGTGAATCCGAGAATTTCTAATGACTTTGTTACCGATGCTGTGTAGCCCTGAAAGGTAGGGAGGCAGGGAGGCGTTGTTAACAAAGCAGTAGTAGTGTTTTGATGAAAAACATGTCAATTTGTTTCTTGTTGAACTTTTGTTGAATTGGCGAGTCATAAGTTTATAAGATATTACCATGTCATACGCACTACGATTTTACAAAGGAAGCCTTCCCATTTATGATTCGTTTTTGTACTCATTGAAACATTTCTTTTTAAATATAAAATACAAAGTATAAACAAGGCTGCTTAAAGCAGAATAAAGAAGTAATTGAACTCATGGTGAGCATTTGTTGCTATTCAATGGTATTTGATCATTCAGGGTTGTTCGATTGATTAGGAAGGGAATTGGATGGATGGATTGGAATTGGAAAGCCTGTTTATTTGATTTAGGGGTTGAAAGGCTATTCATATATTTTGGAGACAGTTCATGTTAATCGGAAGTTAAAGACTGGGATTGAAATGCTATGCTGTTCAGGGATTCAGGAATCAAGGCAGTTAACGAAATTTTTGGAATAGATGGGCGGGTAGCCCTGTCACTCCAGCCGTAGTTGACCCATTGGAACATGACTAAGACTGCATACATGGTACAGACGACCGAGAGGATGTCAGAGTAAGAACTATAAATAGCTTTAGCTGAGCTTTAGATACTTTATAATTTATAAGAGCCACACGTTAACATCTTAATAATTATACAAACAGTCATACGATTGCCTACATTCAACATTTGAGATCACTGAGAACAGTAATAAGTCGACTCAAAGTCCACTTATTGATACATTTTGAATCTAATATTAACATTGTTAATTTTATTGTTTAAACAAATCTAACCTCGGTTAAAGTTTGCGGTTTGGAGAACGCGCTAGCCAAACGACAACAACGTAAATGTCACTGTAAGAGAGATTCTGCAGTGATGTATTTATTTTTGCCGTTTTTTATACATATTCGTATTTATAAGAATTTTTATGGAAATATTACGAGAATTCAGAAATTATATGAATGCAACATTATGGGAACGAATTCAGTATGAGAATTAGCCCGTTATAGAAATTAGTATTATGAGAATATTCCGATATAGGAATTTGTATTATAGGAACCTTCACCAGATCGAGAAAGGCATGTAGTTTGTGTACTGTACATGTATATGAATTTATGTATGATTGTGTGTAGTTTCTTGTTGCCCCTTCCGGCTTCCGGGCTTTTGTTTGAACTGTTCTAGAAAAATGTTAATTTCGGTTTAGTAATGTGAAATGTGAAAGGCAGCGAGACAGTCTGGTTTAGACCTGTCGAGAGAGTTGCGCTGAGCTCAAATGCATGAAAAATTCCTGGCTCTCACGTGCTTTTTGTTTACTTTGCAATCACAACAACTGACAACAAATCTAAATTCACTTCAGTTCATTCATGCATTCCGTGAAGGAACGCCAAAAAACGTTTTGAAATTTTAATTTGTTATTTTAATTTCCCACTAGTGGAGTTGAAGTGATGGCTCCATTTACAAGAGCCAGATCAGTAGTCGGGGAGAGAGGGGGGAGGGGAGGAGATAGACCAGATTCTAAAGTGGTCGAAGAGAATAAGCGGTGGTTGGAGAAATGCCGAGCGCTTGAGAAAAAATGGAGGAGGGAGAAACGAAGAAGGGAGGAACTGGAGGTTAAACTTTGGGAACTCGAGGAAATGGTGCAAGAGGAGGGACCGCGTAATGAAGGAATTGAAGTGGTGGATGTGGACGGGGTTGATGGACTTCAGGAAATCAAGGAGGATATCGGAGATTTAGAAGATGAGGCGACATCCAGCGAAGATGAGATGGAGGAGGCGATATCCAGCGAAGATGAGATGGAGGAGGCGATATCCAGCGAAGATGAGATGGAGGAGGCGATATCCAACGAAGATGAGATGGAGGAGGCGATATCCAACGAAGATGAGATGGAGGAGGCGACATCCAGCGAAGAGGAGAGTGAGGAGCCAATATCTACCTCCTCAACTCCCTCTACTCCACGGTCCTCCCAACGCCGAGCCAATCTCCTGCATTCCTCCTTCCAATCCACCATATCTCCCGATTGTTCCAAGGAGGATCTCATCAAGGTGGCCACCTCCAACCGGAGATTATCCACTGTGAAACCCCGCCCACTAAAGATCCACGCCGTTGACAACTCCAAAACCGGAGGATTCTTCTGTCTCTGTTCACTCCAGTTTGAACAGCAAGGTCGACTCACTGAACACATTAAATATTTCAATGCCGACCCCAAGTTCAAATGTGACCACTGCCCCCTCCGCTTTCTACAACTGAGTGTGATGAAGAAACACATGTGGAGTGCACACAAAAAAAGGTTCCCTGCAGGCACCATCGGCTGTGCAGACTGTGGAAAAGTTTTCACTGATAGGGAGGAACACAAAGCGCATCGACTACTTCTCCAGTGAGTTCTATTAGTTATCTATCAGTGTCAGTTGTCAGTCAATCAGTCATTTAATTGTTAATTGTGACCTAAACTTTGACCTTTCCTATAATTTTAGTTCCAAGGAAAACGAGGACCTCCACAAGTCTCACGGAATGGATCAAAATGCGAAGGGAAATAAGTGTACCTGCGGGAAAACCTTTACCAGGAAGGAGTATCTCCTCAGTCACGTGCGCCTTTTCTTCAGTAATGTTCACTGGACCTGCAAGATTTGTAAGAGGACCTTTAGAGCCTTTAGGTTCTTGCAAGCTCATGGAAGGAATGTGCATAAAGAAGAGTTCTTCCCAGAGGGTACTGTCGGCTGTTCAACTTGTTGTGAGACCTTCCCCTCCAGGAAGCCTCTACAGGAGCACATGCGCAAAATTCAGTAAGAAAAATCTCTCAATTAACATAATTAATCTTTAATTAATTAATTAATAATAATCAATTTATAACTGTTTCTATTAATCTTTCCATAGTGACATCATCACCTGGAAAGAGCCTGAAGGCTTATCGATGACCCACCCAGATCAACTTCACGGCTTTCCAGAGGGGTCATCTCGTCCAAAAAGGACTCCAGGATCAGCAAAGGAGGGTATAATTCGTTGCATTTGTGGATTAGGATTTTCGAACAGGAGGAAGCTCACTGCCCATATCGGCAGGAATCGTCCAAAGGTCCCATTTAAGTGTCCTGTTTGTCAGGTCCAATTCGCAAGTCATTCAAAGCTCAAGAGGCACATGAGGAATATTCACGACAAGAATTACAACGGTTATGGGTGCACCTTTTGTGGAACCGTTTATCCAGATATGGTGGCCCTTCGAAGACATGCGTTGGTTCACAAGCAATGCAACTAATGACTTGTATGGAAATCAGTGGTGGTGTGCTAATTGTTGCAATAATTATTTGTTTACTTTCTAATTTCTAATTGTTTTTTAATTTTACTTTTTAATTGACTTTGGTTAAATAAACATTTCCGAAAAAATAATTATATTTAACAAAATTACTCACCACTTATAGTTGATGCACCCATTAGCATGCGTTCATAAATCTTTTGCTTGATGAAAGAGCGTTAGTAGGTACCTACATTAAAATCTTAAGAGAGTCTCCAAGAATCCTAATTTTGAATTTTGATATCCAGTTAAGCACGGAAGAACAAATAGTTAATTTGCATTCTGCCATTAAAACATAAACACAACTTCTGGGCATCAAGTAGCGTATTATGCACTCCGTATAATAATTAGTATGAATTTCAACCAAATATCCTTGTTCCTGCAATAGTAAAATATCTGTGAAAGGATTCTATTACTTCTTTAAATGAATACATAGCAGTTAGCAGTATTTAAAAAGTGCAAAGAGGTCGTGCATGAATAACGTGAGAAACCCATCTTAGAAAACTATCACCACATAAACATTTTACTGGGGAACTGTAAATGTCTGGTTGTTATAAACTCATAAGCGAAAATTTTAGAATAGCCAACAGTTCTGCAAAACTACTCACAATGTCACAATCCGTAGAATCAGAGCAATCTCTAATCGTCTTTCTTATTATCAACAGTTACCAATTCCCAATTACAACTTTATTTCACTCCACTACACCAAATGGGAGCATAATAGAATGTGACCCTTCAAGTTTAAGTGTGTATGTACATACACATATCATACTCGCTTTTACGTTGTTTACTCATTAATTAGTCACTCAAATGATTGAGCACCTATGTTTCATTGCCCTGAAGTAGGCGACCACTTAATTCATAATACTTCTTTAATACTACCTATTCGTATATAATTTGATACTCGATACATATATTATTTCCACTTTTATGTCTGCATAATCGTCTTGTGTGCTGCATTTTCACTACGGTAATTCCTGCTTTCACGGCTTTAGATGGAAGTGCAGTTGAATTTATGGTTAGATAATGATAGCATAATAAGATAATAATGTTAATAACAAGCAACCAAACGGATAAATAAATATTGCAGACATCAGCAAAATAATGGCATGAAAGTGTAATGCGAGCATAGTACAACATTTCATCATCGCCCTCTCTCTCTCTCCCTCTGCCACCAAAACGATAAGTCTGTGTGTGTTCAGCGGAAGCTGAATACTCAAACAACGAGAAATTCGAGTTGATATAAAAATCAGGAGCTGGTTATCTTCCTGTCGTTTATCCTTGCAGAAAAGTGAGTAGTCAACCTACTGAAAAAGCGTACAGTAACAATAACAACATCAACAACAGCAGTGGAGAGAGAGAGAGAGAGAGAGTAGCATAATAATTGTGTAATGTGAACTCCAACCGCTGTCAAGAGAACGGTATAACAGAGAGAATAACCAATTAAGCTCTCATCATCATTAATGCTCGAGCAGTAATCATTCTTGAGAATGTCGTGGTTCAACTCTCAACTTCTCGATTTTTAGCGTAAAAGTATTCCTCTCATTCGTACTTTTTTTTTCATAACACGTCATATGACATAAACTGGTCCCAATTAAGGGAAATTAAAGGTAATCAGAGGCTGAGGAGAAGGCTGTGTAAAAAGCAAGTTTGCCACCAACCACTGTGCGTAGTGATGATATACCTACATAATTATGTCTTCATTTATTTATTTATTAATTATACTATTCATATAAGCTATATAGATGGTATTTACTCAAAATTTTCTCACATTTAAAACAATTTTTTCATAATAATCAGAGGAAGTATTAGTATTGCTATGACATTCAAAAGAGAAACGGTTTCTTAGCTTTATACCTTCAAAATTTTGATGCTCTTGAAAGAAAATTGAAAAAATGAAGCAAGAAACTTTTGCTTCCGCATTTTGATCTGGATTTTTTCAATCATTTTCATATGATGAGTGATCATTCATGGGAAAATAGGATCAAAGCTTTGCACCAGCAAAAAAAATATGTACCTATTCGAGGAAGCTATTGACCACTAAAGAAATTATCGAAATGGTGAGAAAATTGGGATTATAATGCGACCATCGTCAATTCTTAGAATTTCTTTATTTTCTTTTAGTCATGGGTGGTATGACGGAGATGATGTGATTATTCCAATTTCTAGTCGATTTTGTATAGGCTCTAGAAATAGAAACGTATTTGTAAAAAAACACAAGAGTTTTGCTAGCTTTGCTTCAAATATCAATTTACACACAGCTTCCGTTCTCGTTGTGTCAATAAATTTCTAGCCAAAAGAATTTCACATTAAATTATTCACAGATAATCTGCTTAAGAGACAATAAATGTTTTTGTTTACGGTATTGTGTATTTTCATGTAATTTTTTTTTCGAAAATCTCTTTTGGTAATGGTGGTTAGTGCGGGACTTGGCTCGGTATGTGTTCTCTATTGATATTGAGGTTAGCTCGTGATTTATCGAAATCCTTTGAAGGTGGGCTTCTTTTTACGGCTGTGGCAGGTAGGATCTCTAAAAAAAATATTGGAATTTTTTCTTTCTGTCCTACAGTCATTTTTACTTCGATACAACTCTATTAACAACATTTTTGATAAAGTCTTCGATTTTTGTGTACTCGTATATTTAATGTAGCGAGACGTGACTATGTGTGACGTGCTGTTGTATAATAATAATAAAATAATAGGAAGACAAACATGGTCGTATTATGATGATGTGGCGTGGACGGAGACAAGAATCTCTGAACAGAACACACAAACTTTTCCCTTTTTCTGACCGCTTGTCAGTTTCGTAGTTTTGTGTTAATCTTGATGTTGTTATTACTTTGGTTTACCACCTTACCACACTATTATTATAGCCACACAGGAACATTTTTTCGATTTTTTTTTCTCTCTTTTTGAAATAATCACTTCACTCATCAGTTTCTATAAAATGTTGTTGCTGCCGCTGCAAAACTTTTTAAAACATTGATTTTCCCCGTCAGAAATGTTTTCATCTTTGCATATGATTTTGACGTGTGCATAGTATTTTGCATCTCAACTTATATGGAATATAGTTGCTAGGCTGATTGTGGCTGACATTTGCATATATTTATTACCAGTGTTGGAGTTGAAAAAAAATGTTACTGCTTTAAAAATGTTCTCCTGTTGTCATAATTTGCTCAAGAATAATCATAAAATAATTTTCTTAAAATAACCGGGATAAACTTTTGGGTGGTTTCATGGCCACTAATTCCATGTAACTTTACACCTTCATATATTTCTCTTTAATGTTCGAAGATACTGTGGCACTATTATCATTATGGAAGAATGTGAAAAAAGAGAATGAACTCATTGTTAGCTGAGCACACCTTATCATCACAATCTGCAGTTTGATATGGAGGAAAGTAGGGGAAATAACAAGAGAGGTTGTCATGGCGAGAGAAAGAGAACTCATTCATGCCTGTCGGCATCATTTCTCTTATCTTGTCTAAGTCCATATAAGGGCAGCGTCTCTGCCTTTATTTCACGGATGGGGATGCATAGGTGCAGAAGATACCCTTGTGTGTTGACTTGGATCATGCCCCTTTTCCACCACAAAAGCGCATTACGACATAATTTTTAACACATTAAGAAGCCGCAATTGACGTTACTACTTAACCATTGGCTATTTGGGAGGTCGCTTCACAATGAAACAGTAATTAGCACCTGAAAACAACATCACAGGAATTCCGAGTACGTAGACCTCAGTCACTGCCTTTTTGTCGTTGGCTTGTTGAATTTTCTATTGTTTTTTTACAGTGGACCTGCCATAAGTATGTTTTCTGTCAAAACCGTTAAAATGCGCAGTTTTTTCCTTTTTTATTACTCTCGACTTTCTTACAATCGCATTTAAACAATCATTCATTCAACTCAATTTTTAGATGCGTTTAAATTTTTTAGATGAGAGTACACCAGTTTTCCAAAATAGCAGAGTACCAAACTTGTCCACTGATAAGATGTTGATAAAAAAATGTTGCGAAATGCATAAATTGTGAAGATACTCAGTAGTTAAATACTTTTACTAAAAGTGAGCAGAACATTTTCGGTGAACTTTCCTGCCGTTAGAATATATACCTATTATGATTATTCAGAAACACGCGGAGGGTAAATACTTCTTGCGTGTCACTCAGAACTCGCTCATTCTAGTAGCCAGTTTTCCATCAGGAAATAAATAGGTATCAAGAGAAAATTGGAAAATGCTCCAGAGAACATTTCTTGACTTTACCTGCTTGTATTTTAAGCGTCTCATTCAAGTTGAGACAGAATCTTCAATATGAATGTTCTAATCTGCACAAAATCTTGTTTACTTATTTGAATGATTTATGACACTTTTTATTTTATTTATTTGTCTTCAATTGTCTATCTGCTTTGACCACAATGACGAATGTGCAAACACTAATCGCAAGTTTTTTTCTAGCAGTTTTGCTCATTAATTTCCTTAACTCAATTTCATAGCAAAACCTATTTGATGCATAGTGTAGCCTAAAAAATCAATGGAAACAGCGATTACGCACATAAATTTCTATTTCTGAGATTTCCCTGTCCCACTGACAAAAGCTGTCATTGCAATTGCACCAGTGCAGTTCATCAGCACAAATACTAACAGTTAAAGAACAGACAACAGCAGCAGCATTTTGCTTCGCATGCGGATATTTCATGGTCGGATGCAATTTCGGCATTTTCAACGAAAATGACAGGCCACAACAAAGGTGTATACAAATTTCTGTTCGTGAAAGGTGTTACTTTTCTATGAAAAGAGAGGATAACGCAGTTCAATTTTTCCACATTCACCTCTCTCTCTCTATCTATTCCTCTGTTTTGTCTCTCTCCACCAACAAAAAGAGTAATTCATAAAATATCATTTCCTTGATCGCGTGAGTGGCGCCCATTTGTTGAAACAAATTTTGTGACGACACTAACAATAACATCCGCTACCAGTTCTCTCATGATGACGTCGTGTTTCTCTCACTCGGACTTTATATAGTAATCATACTCGAGAGAGTGCGTAATTGTACCATTTTCTATACCAGATAAAAAAAAGTAAGGTAATAGAGAAAACAAACTATATTATCCGCCATCAGTCCTCCTCACGAGGACAAAAGCTTCCAATCTTGTTGACTCGGCTGTCTTCCTGTACAATGGGCGTTATGCTTCTAATAATGATGATGATGGTGCATCCCTTTTACCCTGCCATTTTAGATTTATATTTTATCGAGATTCACAGCTCTTCTGTGGTGGTCGACTGTAATTTTCAGTTTTCATGACATCCACTCTAGAATCCATCCTCATCATCATAGTGCTATCATCATAATATAGTCATTTTCGAACAGATCGTCACGATGACAAAAAAATGTTCATTTTTGTCCTAATGGAAGTATTCGAAAATCTTTGTTCCCAAGGAGACAGGAAATGACTCAAATATTATTTATGCTTATTAGCCCAAGTATATCAGCATCCGTCCTCTGATAAATAAAATGAGTTGAAAATAAATTAGGAAGAGTAAAAATGTTTTGTTTTACATTCGCCACAATAATCACCAGTAATAAAAAATGAATGACTGGTCCAACAACGCTTTTCTTTTATGATCAAAACACGTTGCGTTGGTAGATCCGTGTGATCTTGAGGTAAACAAGATGTGAAACCCTTTTCAAATAAGTGTAAAATTTTTGTGCGTATGGAAAATTGCGGCGTTTTTAATCAAATATTGGGAAGTGATAAAGTTGCACCGCAGGATTCCTCTCTTTTAATTCAATACAATACGCCATCATGATTTGTTAATCTCGGTAATACACGATCATCAGCGAAAGACTGTAACCTGATTAGCTTCGTGACGATGATGTCAGCAGTTTGAACACTTCATTCACGCTTTATTTTCTGTCAGCTCATATATAAATATGTGGTGCATGCTATACCAGAAGTCTGATATTCTCTTTTAATAGCTTTCATACATTTTTTTTACCTTCATGCATGGATTGGTTTTTAACGCCAATAAACCTGTTACTGTGCCAATGATCAGAGAAAACTGCATAGTTTTGTTTAACGAGAGAACTGTTTCAAACTGTATTTTAAATTTGGAGCGCAAGATTACTAGATGCGTATTGCACAATTTTTCCGAGTATTTAACTACCACTGAGAACTAATTAATTACGAAACAACTTTACGTAAGATCTTTTCCGCTTTTTCTTAATGTGTGCATTCAGATTCATGTTTTTATTGTTATTATTAAATTTTCAAGAATGAAATGTATTCGCATCAAAAAAAAAACTTCGTAGTAGGTATGGCAGGTAGTTTATATGCGCTCAGATGAATGGGCAATAAGCACTTGTTATTATTAACTTTAAAATAATGTGTTTATGAACTTTTGAAAAAGATGCCGTCGCTGTGGCGGCTTGAGTGAGGATGAGAGAAGCGGAGAGAGATAAAAAGAAGACCACATGAAGGGAGTACATATTTCTTTCTAATGAATACTAAACACCTTAGTAAATCTTTTTAGAGTAATTATTATCATCAACATGATTTCTTCTATCTCAAACATTTTTTTTTCTCCCTTAACCCTTTCCATTTCACAGTGTCTTGTCTTGTCCCAACGAAGACACTTCTTGTTAAATCACAATTAAGTTTACAACTTTTTTAAGGGCGCTTGCTACAACAGAGAGAAGAAGTTTTGTGTGAATATCTTTGTTAGCTAAATTTATTATTATAGGACGATAAATGTCGGTGTTTATGATAAACAAGTGTAATGTTTTCCGTAAAAAACATAAATGCTTAAGTATTTTACATTCTCCAAATATTTTAATCATATTTTTAGAGAAAAGGAGACATAAAAACGAAGGAGAAATTAATTGCTTTCCTTTCACCAAAATTCCCTTTAAAAAAATAAAACAAACCGTTTCACATTTTCGCCTGAAAATTTAAAATTCCACACACTCATTTTGCAGAGAGCAATTGAAATACATATTTTTATTGTTTTAAAATATGCAACGCATTTCACCATCTCTAATTTGCACCTGCATTGATTTGTTCTGCGTATCTGCGGACATGCCTGCATTACGGCAAATGCTATTTAAAGGAGCGCGAGATCCTGTCATGTCAATCCGTCCAGATTCCCACTAATACTGATATATTGCCCATGTTGTTTAATAAGCTCGCAATATATTTTCTATATTAGCTCATTTATAACTTATTACCTGTGTGCATCTCTCTCTGCACCGACAGAGGAGAAGAAACACTTGTCTTGTAAATAGTGGCAGAAGAGTGTGAGTTAAAGAAGTGGTGTTGGGCTGCTGGTCTGGTGGTGCGGTGTGTTGGTGGCTGTGGTGGTCATATCATGGACTAGACAGGAGGAGAGCCCAGTTCTCTTTCGGCATCGGCATCATGAAAAGGAATCGAGCGGCGGCTTGAGTATAATCAATTGAGAAAAAATGGAGGTGCGAGTGAAATGGGAGTTAGATGTTCACTTTAGTAAAGCGGCCTTTAATTTTATCCAAGCCGAAGAGAGAGAAAAGAGGGAGAGAGAGGAATATATATATAAGCTTGCACGTTTATGTATATAAGGTAGAAGGAGAAGTGAACCTGCGCGTAGTTAGTTGCTTTTTAAGCCTTCCAGGCATTATTTTCCTGTAATTCTGAACAATGAGAGGGAACCCGTCTCATGTTATCTTAGTCGGCCCTAAAAACACAGATGCATTGGTAAGGTAGGCAGGTATTGAAACATATAGTTTTGGATATATTTGTAACGAAATGCAAGCACGCACTCACTTAAACTTGTTATTGTTATTATTACTCAGGAGGAACAAGTAAATGCAGCAAACACTTATGTATGCAGCGTAATGAATGGTTATGCGAGTATTGTTTTCAATATGCTGTATAGAAGAGGATGGAGATGGAGATAGATGAATAAAAATTGGGGAGAATTGTAGAAATATTTTTGTGCAGTATTTTATGGAAAATAAAAATTGTCATACAGTTTGGCATATATTTATTACCGGATAGACGGAGAGGGTTTTTAAAGAAAAAATCAATACAAATTAATTTATGCCCATTTAATGAGGACTGATGGAAGGGAGCATAATTGCTTGGAATTTTGAGAGAATCTCAGATCTTCTCATGTACCTTTTCAATAATTCTTCAACAATCAGAAAGGCCTTTTGACGGAAATCGACCTATTAGTAAAGTATCTTCACAATTACAATCCTTTTTTCACCGACATTTTCATCACTCTTCTGGCAACAGCATACACACACAATCAAAAAAGGGATGATAATAATGATAATGGCGGTTTATGATGCTGATGATGAAATTGTCTAAAGTTCCGAAAGGTGTGTATACACATGGAAGACTAATGTGAAAAAAAAGACTTTTTAAAGCTTGTACTTTAGATACAATTACAAGAAGAAGCCATGTAATCATAATCTATTTCAACAACTTTCTATCTATCCATCTACCGGCCTTACCTACCTGTCTGCGTATGACCGGTGTTTCTTTTCTACTCGCCGAAAACTACGATCATGATTATCATCGCGGTGATTTGAATCTGATTCTAAATTATTCAAGTGAAATTACCTATATGTATGTGTGTGTGTGTACTTTCATCAGAGAGAGAGAGATGATCACTACATATATTTTTGTTTTTCTCGTTCCTTCTTCCTCTCCATCCCAAAAGGATTTTTCAGGGAGCAATTTTTCACGGCTCATCATACAAAGTACAACCTTCATCATTTCCAAAAAGAAAGATTCCCATTTGACCGCATCTGCGAGTAAAAGAGTACTCGAGTGATTGATATTTTTCAACATGTTTTGAATATTCTTTTGAAATATCTTCATCGTATGGACACCAAGTGACTATAATGCTTTCCAAGTACCCTCACATTACAATTATCCGTTATTGAGGTACTAGCGAGTGTGGCATTCTTTTAAGAAAAAATTAATTTTAGGGAAAGATTTTTGTGAATAAAAATGATTGAGCATTCCCACTGAAATTAACATTCTTTATGAAATCGCATCATGTACAAAATTTTATGGATGGAACAAGGGAAAAAATGCAAGTTGTTGGATGATGACGTTTTATAGGTGATGCATCAGTGGAGGATAATCATTCTTAAGTGCTTTTAAAATAAAAGTGTATTATGATGGGTATGAAAAACTAAGTAGCATTTTTTTTCTCAATCTACTCACCTCAGAATAATCGAGCCGGCAGAGAGAATGAGCATTTTGTTAAATGCCACGTTAAGTATGAGTACATGTATAAGTGACGATAAGTGGGAGAAAGGGGGATGAAAAATCTCTTGTTAACAATGTTGCAAAGAATGAGGTGCAGTGCACCTTGTCTACTCTTTTGTGTAGCTTTTCGACACATTCTTACCGCTAGAAAGAGAGAGAAGAAGACAAACATAAACTTTTAGAGATGTGGAAGGGCTGCTATAGTTACTAACTCGCCGTGTCTTTTGTACAATACCCTTTTTTCTCATCATCATCATCTTACAGATCATGATGATTCTTATCGCATGGAGAACAGTGCAGGTTAATAAAGCTGATAGATAAAAAGTTTACCAGGTATGCATTTCTTTCTTTTTTTCAACAAGAGGAACATGATGTACGATAATGATAATATGAGATGGTGTATTGTGGAATGAGTCAAAAAATATGTGTGCATTAGAGAAGCATCCCTCCTGCAATAAAAAGTTGGAAGAGAGAAGGTGGTGATGAAATGACGGTGCTTTTAGCTAGAAAACAGAGAGATCACCTTATATTATCATATGATTCAGTAGGTGGCATGGCAGGGGAATAACTGCTGAAGGATTTTTTAAATTCCTGAAAGATTGACTAGTAGAGAGGGAATATTTTAAAAGTATTTTTTAAACTCATCGATAGAGTCACTCTGGAAGAGTGAATGAGTCAGAGGATTTTTTTTACGAGTGTCAGCTCTCCTGTCATTCCATTCCTTCTTAATTGCTGTCACTCTCTTTCTCTCGTCCTCAAGGTGTGTAAACTTGAGAAAATTATTGTTATTTTGACAGCGGCATTTCTCCTTCTACTTATCATGATTTATCTGAATTTATGACATTTTCAAATGTCTGATTATTCTGTGCAGCACCTATCCACCAATTATCTTTCTCTATGAGCGGTGCAAAAAAAACCCTGTAAATCTGACTTTTAATTGAATACATAGAGACCCGGAGTGTATATTAAGTATAAAATATGTAAGAATAAATATATTAACATTTATGCAAGCTTTATTACTACATGAAATCCTGATGAAAGAAAATGGCCACAGTAACAATATAAAAAAGCAGTTTGCCATGTTTATAATCATAATCATGATATGATAAGAAGTAAGTCTGAAGAAAAATATATAATTTTTTTTTGTTTCATTCTTTTTTTTTCTTTCTTGATGATATTATGATCTTAACTGTTGCAACGTATAAAGTTGAACGATTGAGATAAAAATCAAGTGTTGCTGGACCTATCATGAAGAATTCTCAATAAAAAAAATCTCTTTTTTCAGCATTATTATCATTTCCATCAAGCAAGATTTTGATGACCTCTGAGCGGCCGCTTTGAGCAAATTACGTTGCGCATACTACTCACTCACGTAGAACACTAATATAATCACCAAATATGATATAATACGTTTAAATAATGCAAACAATGCAAGTATTAAACTCTCAAGTGGGATGAGGCGCTGTTATTGTTGTTGTGGGTAATGATGAAAGTATAAAAGGATTTATTGACGGAAACCGTGTGTTGATGATGGCTGATATGTTTTATTACCATCACGAGGCAAGGGTCATCACAAATAATCATCTTTGTATGAAAAAATATATATATATTACGAGTATAACAGCAAATTTAGCAAGACAATGAGCAATAACTGGTGGAATCATTGGGAAGATTGTGTGTGATGCGAGGGAGAGAAGTGGACATGATCATGAAAATATTACTCATGATATTTTAAAACATATCGATAGTAATAATGGGTATTGGTCAAATAAGATGAAAAAAATTGATGCTGCTTTTTATCGATATAAAAAAAAAGCGGTTACCATAGATACCATTTCGGCGTCCACATAGCTAATGAGACTTGGTCGATTAGTGGGGCGATATATGAATAAATTAATATTGTAAAAAAGTTTTGAAAACATTTTATTTTAGAATTTATTTTTTCTTATCAAATTTATCACCAGCCTCTCCCACAGCTAAAAAGTTGATGTTTGGCAGAGGCAATAAAACTTTTAATCGTAATCACTCTCTCACATACACACAGGTGTTTTAAAACATGCGAAAAATGCCTATAAAAGTTTTCTACACACGCAATCATTTCTGGTGTGTAGTTGCATTAGTTGTTGTAGTAGTATCGGGATTTGTTTCGCTTGTTAGTAAAAACAGCAACAAGAGGCATGCTACTCGTTTAATAGTGCAAGCGATTCATAATCAGTCAGGGTTGTCCTCTGAGAGCATGATCACGTTTTTAGCACCAGCATCCCTATACTCAATACAAAGTCATCTCAAACCAATTGCTCATTTATTTGCAAAAAAAAAATGCAGAAAAAAATGGGTATGATGATGAGAGGGGATAAAAAGGGATGATTTTTTTTAATTGCAGAAAAAAATATTAAAGTTGATAGGCAAATTAATTTCATAAATGTTGCGACGACCTGAGCGTCTTCGTGACAGTTACATAAATATTTATAGTGCTAATTTCAACAAGAAATGATTCTCTATCGCTAATTAATATGAAGAAAAAACAATTGAAAAGAATGCATCAATTTTTTTTGCGAATCCAAAACTTCAACCACTTTACCTACTTCACTGTTGACACATTCTCCTTCTGAGAATGACGCAAATTGAAAGATTTTTAATGCTCTTCATAGACAACTATGAAGGATAAAAAAGTTATGTACTTATTTTGACTTGGAAAAGAAACAAAATGTTTTTTTTTATACTTCTGACGCCAAGTATGAATGATACGGTACGATTCTCTCTAGAGCCTGTCACAAAACTGACTGACTGACTGTTTTTTTACCTCTTCTTTACGTCTCACTAGCTGATAGTGTCTTTTCCACAGAAGATCGCATTTTCATCTCGTCCTCAACGTCTCCGACTTCTTTTACAAAGTCATCAGCAGATAATAAGGACTGACATTTGAGAGGAGAGAGATGCGCATCTCTTCAAAATTTCAAAGGATTAATCTACGAAAGTGAAGACAAGATGTGATACATAAGTAGACACATAACTACAAACGGTTTGCTATATTAATGGATTTATGTGTGTACCTCCGCATTATTATTTTTTCTTCTGTGGATACACAGCAAACCGCTACCTCCCTGTGTCTCCTGTCTTGCATCTTTATCTGTCTCTCTCTCTGACTGTATGTGTGATATTCTTGGCAGAAAGGAGATGACGGTGATATGAGAAAGTACAAATAGCAGAACATCATCATGATGATCATCACGTTGATAATGTGATGATGGTGATTATAAGAGTATAAAAAAATCACGTCGTCGTTCTAACAGCAAAAACAATAAGTGACACAGCGCTGGAATTATCATTGAGAATGTAAAACATGACAGATTAAAAACCACGACAAGAATAAGAGTACCGACCGACAGACCAGAAGAAAGAGAGAGAGAGATAGTAGCGGCGGTTTCGTTTGTCGACGAGGGCAGTCATGCATGTCATCGCTTTTATACTTACTTAACTTACTTACTAACTTCCCATTATAAAATGTTACACACAAATGGATGCTTGAGCGTACTAATATGGTGTAATAAAACAAGTGCAATTACAGAAAAGAGTTGATGTGTTTGGTACGCACCAACTTCTACATTATCCATCCATATAGCAACACACATCTTCTCTTCTATACATATAATCTATGTATATTGAGTGTAATTTATTGTGTGTAAAACTGATGTCCGTATAATTCCAAGCATTTATTTTATTTTATTGCTCTAGCCAGGCGTTAAGTACTTCTTCATTCGTTCGTGCCAGCCTTTTTAAGAGATTTTTTTCCCTTCTTGCGCTCTCCGCGAAAAAAAAATATGGTGTCTTAAAATTGCCGACGTATCTATCATCAAATTATATTTTGTAGTGTAAAATGACGACGTAAAATATCTATTACGTGGGCAAAAGCTGGGATGAGGAAAATAAAGTAAGTTTTTAGAAATAAGATGTATCGAAGATAAATACGATGATATACGACGCTTGCGAGTATGTCTTCTAGTTTTTCATGTGATTATTATTATTGTTATTGTTAGAGGGAAGGGAACATAAAAAAACAACATTTTGCAGGCGGTGTTTGAATATACTTATGCCACTAATAGTATGTGTGTGTGTGTGTGTGTGTGTGTGTGTAAAAAAAGGTAGATATATTGAAAAAGAATAGTGGCAGATGATATGATAAATGTAAAGGAGTAATAAAAGGGGCACATTATACTATTACCTGAAACGTGAATAATTTTTCTTTACAGGTTGTACATCTAACTAATGACTGTTGTCTGTTTTGCGAAAAAGATGAGAGCGAAATGTGTATGTGCTCAGTTTACTCGAAAAAGTTAAACTCTACAGTTTTCCTAATATTTTCACTGAAAAAGTGACTTACAGGTAATTTAGAAAAAGAACAAGAAGGAATCTCTCTCTCTTGAGGAGAATGAATGAGTTGTATGAAGGGACCGTCCTACTAGTTGGTATATTTAAAAAAAACAAGAGTGTTTTATGATCTTGTCTCCTGCTGCTTAAATGTCATGCAACCTGTTAAGAAACTCATTTGACAAGACATGACCACATTTATTGGGAAATGAGAAAATTGGTAAATCCATTTTATTAACTAGAAGAAAAGCGAAGGAGAATATAAAAAACAGAGTCATCTCATCTCTCTCTCTCTCTGTCTTTCTAAATGTTTTATCATCTTTGATGCTGTTTAGTCATACCTTTTGAGAGCTGTGATGCGCGAGCATGCTCTTTAATTTCGTCTTTTTAAGAGAAGACAAGCACAAAGCGATTAGAATACTTGGGGGCATTACAAGTTCATCGTCCACATCATCATCGTGATCATCCTCATCTGAGCATGATCACCGTGATGAAGAAGAAGAAGAAAAAATAAAGAGGAGAAAAACAGGCAAGCGATAAGATTACTCGGCTGCTACCTGTCCTGCCTTGTTGGCTGATTACTTTGCTACTACTTTACCTTTTCCTCACTTTGTTCATATTTTTCGTACAGGTAAACATTACACAGATGGGAAAACCACACAAAAAAATTAACCCTATCGTTCTTCCTTCACTGTTATTATGTGTTCATATAGTCAACATTATTATGCTGATTTTGTGCTGTGTGTCCAAGCATTTCACCCAGTTAATATCTTACCTATTTAGAATCTCCAATCTTGACTTCCCTATTGTTACCAATAACAATCAAAAAGACTTTTTCATATGGTGACTTAACTAAATGCTCCTTTTTTATATCATTATTTCCTTTTTCCTTACAACCGTTTCATCTTTTTTCACTAAAAAGAAGTCTGCAAAACATGTTGAGAGAAGAGAGAAATGATGAAAAGCGCATCCAAGAAAAATTGGTCGACTCACAAGTGAATAGAGTGAATGCTCGCATATTATGTAGGTATTTAGAAGTGAATAAAGAGAAGTAGAGCTCTGGTGGAAAAAGGAATTAGAAGATCTTTTCCTTCTCATCGAAAGTGGGAAGGCGGGCGGTATCCTTCGCTCACCGAGAGAAGAAAAAAAAGAGCCATCAATGCGTGATTACACTTCTAACAACAATTCGCACCTCACCTCTTTGAGAAATGCCGACAATCCATCCCCCAAAACACACCTGTTCTCCTTACACCTCTCTCTCGTCTTTCTCTTCATCCGCGATCTGTTTTAACGTGTGTGCATCAACTTTAAGCAGTAGTAAATGTGCTTACATAACAACTGAAAAGAGTCAAGTTGCTATATATTCTGTGTGTGCTTATCCAAACACAACTTGTTAGATGGATAAGAAGAAGACAGATACCTCTATACACTCTTATTATTGCAGATACCTGTGTACACACACAGGTATGCTCGATTCCGCTCTCTGTGTGTTCATCATTTTCACTTGTGCTTTTTTCACACACAGCCACAAACACAAGAGATTGGAGTGATTCATACTCCATAATATGTAATAACAATGCTCATGATACAGCGTTCCCCAGCTCTAAATACTCATCAGCGCCGTCATCATCTCATTCTTGTTATGTTGATCCCCATTCTTCTTCTTCCTCTTTACTGCCTTTCCTCCTCATGATGAATCATATATTATGCAGTGGAAGTCAGTAAATACGCTTTTTAGTGAAATGAAAAGCAAGAGGATATTACAACAAAAGAAATTTTTATCCGTATTTTCTCAGTTCACAGGATGATAATAGCATGTCAAATATTCCTATTGGCATATCCCAGCAGGGGATGAGTTGAGTCAGGCACATGAAAACGACAAGAGAGAGAAAAAATGTGCACAAAAATGATGTAAAGTTATAATACGTAATATGTTTAGTAAGCCCATTATAATGTCGTGATAGGTCTTCTCTTCTTTTTTAGCTGCTAAAACAGCTTATAATTACACCTATTTACCTGCAAAACCGTTTTTCTGCCTGGGTACACAAAACATTGCAGAGTTTTTCCTACTTCCAATTACCTCTCTCTATAAGCCTATCATACGTCTATTCTACCATGCGTACCCAAGTCAATCACAAGCATGGCACACATGTAACAAAACTAACGCTTACAATAATTACACCTTAAAAAAAACTGTTCATGAGAGAGAGAGAGGGAAATCATTGACAAGTCAAAAAAGCCAACCTTCTGTTTGAGGAGAAACGAGTGAAACGTGTGTGATGTGTGATGGTAAAGTAGTGAAGACAGATAGGTGATATGATGTCGGCTGCACTACTGCCTGTCAACTGTTCTTAACGCATTATTATTATCCTCATTACTTAAGATATATCCGATTGCGATTGGCGAAGGTGGAATACCGTTTCTCAGAATGTATACAAAGCTTGGTGGATTGGATGACACTACTTCCGCCTTAATTTAGCCAATTTCAACCGTTTTAATTGGCGAAAACGGAGCAGAGGGCATTGATGCTCTAGAAAAGCGTATGTCTGTAACGATAAATTTACCAAAATTAAGATTCATAATAAAAAAATAATAAAGACATTTAACGCGGATGAAACACTGTTCCCCACACATTAATGATAAGAAAGACTGCATATTCGACAAGAAACCTAAAAATGCTATTTAGTAGTTTGCCTTCATCATTACAAATGAATTGACTCAAGTCACAATACGATCCAACTGAGACTCTGAATTGTAATGGTCCATCCTGTCAGCATGCTGTTGGATGCATGGGGTCTCTCAAAATAAAATAGAGCCATTCATATTGACATGAACTTGTAAAGTCAACCATGCATCATCATCATCATATTATTGTTAGGTAGAAAATGAAGACTTGTAAATAAGAATAGAAAAGATATTTACATCGCATCTCATCATCACAAAAAAAAAGTCTTTACTCCAGTATCAATCCGTACAATATATATATTTATCATTACTCCAGTCGACCGCAATGCCATTATTTCCTCTCCACAGCAGCAAAGAGAGCGGTACGATTACACAATCAACTTCATCATGATAACATTACATGACATGATTATTTCAATTTGTCTGCTTTGTAGAGTGAAAGTAAAAAAAAAGTATTACTACTGATTCCACTAGTTTAAATGACTGATTGAGGCATCATCCTCTTCAATATTTTGTCTATTATTTTTTTTTATCTCTGCTCAAATGAGACTTGAAAATGCCAAAAGGAAGATGTTGGCTACGCCTGGGAATATGATTATCATTTCGGTGAGGAGATGTCTCAATAAATAAAAGTCATGATTTCGTCATTGTTATGTCTTCTTCAGTTGCGTCATTTTGTGAAAAAAGGTAAATAATGAATTGAAGTGAATAGCATAATGGATGCGGGGAGAATCGTATAAATAAAAATATTAACAATATGTATGCATGGCTATCAAAGCTTCCGCTCTCACCCCATGTGTCATCGGCGAACTATGTAACAACTCAATTTTCTTTTGATAAAGAGAGAACACTCTTAGAAGGAGAATGAAAAAAAGTCATCTGCATGAGCTGCTATTATTGTTTCTTTTGTACATCTGTACAAAATAATAAGAATTGTCATCTTCAAGAAAATTAATTCCCGAAACAGTGGTTGTTCTTCCGCTCGATTGTTTATTTTGGTGTTCACAATGGGAAATATTTTTTATAGCAAGAAAACACTCGACTGTCAGAAATTTTAAGAATATTAAAGATTTGAAATTTTCCACCTAAAATCTAAACATAAAATATTCATTGGAAATTTTCGCATTAAAAAATGTCCCAGTCGAACAATTTTGTGAGCAAATTTTTATTATATTTTTAGTGGTTTTGTCTCTACATCGCAAAATATTAGCAATTTGCTTTCATCAAAACAATAAATTAGTAATGCTTTGTCATTTTTCAGAACAAACTATGCCTACACATCAATTAAATTCATATCAAATGAATACTTACGCTCAAGCGCATTTATCAATCCAGTGGAAAATATTTTTCCCGTTTCATACAGGATATTACAACTTACCCCAGCAGTAACTCGTGAAACTACACATTAGAGCATTTTGCAGTGCATATGGAGTGCCTACTTTAAAAACTGCTGCATATTTAAATACACATGCATAACATTTTGTGTGATAAATATAAAGACTTTTTATACATTTGATATTATTCATATCATGTTTTTTTAGTACGACAAGATGAAACATGGAGTAAATACGTTGTAAAATAATAGAAAAGATCACAAATTTATGGTAAGAGTGAGTTGAATTCTGAATGCCCTATATGTACATATCGGCTTTCCTTTGTGGAAGGGAAATGATTAGAGGTAATTACAGGGAAAAGCGAGCCGACGAGGAGCTTCTGATGCCGCATCACACATGGAAAGAGAGGCTCAAACAACACCAGTTTTTTTATACTGTTATTATCATTACATAATATGGATACGGCGAAGGATATATATAAAACCCTTCCCATTATATTACATACTCACTTATTAGTCTTTCAATCCACTTAGTTGCTCACATATCAAGATTTAAGTAAGCCAAACTGCCAGCCAAAAAAGTGTATACATGACTGTATATGTAAATCTCTATGAAGAAATCTACCTTCATATTTTTCATACCTATCTACACATCGTGTACACAAATGGTTACAGGAGGATAATAATGATTAAGGAATGATGATATATAAGTATACATTTTGTTATAGGAAGACTCTCTGTTTATAGTGATATAAGTGTTATTAGAGATACTTCCAATTTTTTATTCATGATGTGGCCGAGAAGAAAAAGAGAAGACAGTCGGATGAGCAGTTGACTACATCTCTATAAAGGCCACACACAAGCTACAACTTTGGGAAAAGAGAGACCGACTTCTACTCACTTATGGTTCGAGAAAAAGTGACTCGCACTGCACGCAGTGCACTACCACCACTCCTCTCACCTCCATTCAGTGTGCTCTCATCATCATCATTTCTACAACAACAACAGCCTCATCATACCTGAAGTCATATACGTGCGATTCCCTTATTCGTCATCATCAATAATAATACAATGTCGTATAATAAATATGAACACTTTATATAAACACATTGTACATACATACCTACATGTTTTTTTCAGACACCACACTACACCAAAAACCACCACGGAAAGAAAAAAAAGTTTCTTCTTGTCGGTTCAACTCTTTTTCTTGATGATGTTGCAAGTGGCTCCGTTAAAAAATGTATTGAAGAAAAATGCTGCACATTTATTACATGATGCATGCATGTCAGAAAAGTGGTGAGTATACTCTCTCTAGAATGGAGGAGAAATGCAGCACATATATTTCTGTCGTGCACCTCTCCATTTTTTCCTGGAGGTGTAGTCCTCCAATGCATACAAGTGTCGTTTTGATACATTACCTGAAAGAATTACCGGATTTGTGAAGATACACTGAATGGATGACTGCACATGTTTAATATAAGTAGGTAAGATGGAACATGGAAAGGGTACCGGATATTATATCGTCATGACGATGACGACAATTATTCTATGCGTTTATTCATAATATGTGTGTGGATACTTGTTGCTCTTAAAAATCAACATAACTTGAAAAGCGAAACAATCAAAATGATGCAATCATGTACAGAATGAAAGGTGGGAAGCCTCCCGAACGTGATCATCATCTCTCTCCAGATCGCATCTCTTGACGCATGAAAACCAGCAGGTATGAGAATTGGAGGTGTTGTGTATGCACTTATCAGAAGGGAGTGCATTATACACACAGAGAGAGATACCTACAGAAGAAGTACACAAAGCGGCAGCTACAATGGATTCAACTTGACTCTACTCTTTGATTGTCTGCGTCTCCGACAGTTTAAACAATATATGTAAAGATAAAGATTATCGCTTTTTCCCTTTGTAGTTGATACCAATTTACACGAGAATGAACACCTCTGGACATGGGAGAGTACAAGACGAGTAAAGTAAATGATTGAGATACCCAAAAGGATAGGAAATCTCGAAGTGAATGAGAGAGAGAGCTCATTCTTCCCATATGAATTAGATATGGAATGCGCACACACATATATTCCCAAGTCAATTAGGATATAAGGAAGGATCTCAAAGTTGCTCTTCTCTCTGCTTCCTTCACTTCTTCATATACGCAAATGCGGGGAAATAGAGAGGCACACAGACACACACGCGAGCAACTATTATCATCACATTGGTATATTTACTGTTGTCTTTGTTGCATCATTCACTCTTTTCATCTTCTCTACTTTACGAACAAGAGGTAGGTGGTAACATACGACTTTCTGAGATGTAAGCTGTAAAAGACGGAAGAATTAATGATGCACGAAGCTTTTAGAATAATATGCAGGCAGATACATAGGTAGATATACAGAGATAGCTGGTTGAGCACAGAGTATCTTTTCCATCTAATAGATAAGTAGAGATATAAGAAAATATCTCTAAAGATTAGCTCTAAAGATGCTGAGGATCTCTCCTTTCCCCATCATTCCACTTTGTCGGTGACGATTCCCGTGCACAAGGATGCATAACAACAATAAGCAATAAGCATCAACAAACACCAATAAAAGTCTCTTAAATTTTCTCTCAAAATTGCTCTCGTCTTTTTTTCCCTGGTCCGGGATAACTTTTAAGGATGGTGAGTATATATTATAGGTTATTATGTAAGATGTATTCTTCTCCTCTTCGTCCGCATTATTTAATGCAGGTAGATACAGCATTGTGCATAACGTGATTACGTAGGATCATCATAATGATGATGATGGCTTGGTTAAAAAAGGGCACCACGACCGCATAGAGTGGTTCGTGTAAAAAGTGTTGAGAGCGGAGAGAACTGTACACAAAAACAACTGGGGAGGGAGGCGGCGAGTGAGAAAGAAAAAGAAATATTTGAGAAAGCATATAAAGATGGTTATGATATGGTTGCGGCGCGGCGGTGCTAAAATAATTATTATTACATTATCTTTATTATTGCTTAATACCTGTCGAATCAACCCCTACAAACATCAATTTTGACCTCAATTGTCAATAAATGTCACCATATTTTCTCTTTTTTTCTTTCTTTTCTTTTCCAAAATGTTTTAATAGCTATATCCCTTTTCGCTATATTAAACCTCGATGGTATGCATCTTTATTTATTTTTCTCGTGGAACTGTAAGTCGGTGAGTTATTCATTTGGAATGTGAGACTGCGCATATTTTTCCATACAATTTAGACAAGAGCATATATAATCTCGGCAATTTAAATAAATAGATTACTTAGCGTAATTTGGATGGCAGGTAATCTCATATGTGGAGGAAAAAACTCGTTGTGATTTTAAAGAGAGAGAAAAGGGGTTTGCATGACCTTTTAGAACATTAGAGCTCAAGAGAAACTGTGTGTTTGATTTGTTAATTTTACCTCTTAACTACCTATGTAGAAAGAAAAGATTGGGCAAGTTTTTGAAACCATTTTTTTTCATTCTGTGGCCAAATTCATGTGCCAGTTTGGTTAAAAAGTCTGATGATAAATTACTCTCGCAATTAATGCAGACAAGAGAGAAGCCGCCGTGTGTATGTGGTACTATGAACTTTAAGGAGGTGTCTTTGCTCAGGAAAAAGTTGCATTGCAATCACGATGCAAAAATCATACTTTGTTGGTGGCATGTATTGTTACTGTTGCGGTAAGAGAGTTAAGTAATAATAAGTACCGGCTTGGTAATTTATATTTATGGGAGAAGAAATACGAGACCTATAAATTAAATGGGTAGGGAGCAGAAAAATATGAGGATTTTATAAATACATACGTGCATGCGAACAAAACAGATATTATGTTTTAATGTGGATGCAATACAATTCTTAATTTTCTTTTCTATGCCCACTATAAATAACAGAAATAATGTGCAGAGGTATGAGGATTTTATTAAACGACCGAATTAAATGCAATTATTATGTGAACGAGCATCAGATTTTTTTCTTCAAGGAATGAAGCCCATTTGCTATTAAAGAGGTAGAGGTTGATAAGAAGAAAGAACATGAAACCGTCTTTATACAATTTTATGGCCTTGAGCACGTCTGCATGCATCTAATAATTAATACGTAATTCGCTCCAACTATGTAACTCGGAGTACAGGAAAAACACTTGTGGATCGAGAGAGATCTCTAATTGCAGATTATACTATTTGAAAAACTAGAGCTTGAACGATGTTGAGAGAATAGTTTGCATAAATTAATCTTTCCTGTGGATAGAAAGGACCTGAAAACTGGTGCCAAAGTGGGACTCTGCATATTTTACGATTTTCAGGTATGCAACTGCTTCCAGGAAGATCTTCTTCAGAGTTCATTAAAATCATATTGAAGTTGCCAATTTGAAATCGATGACATTCTACATCTATCTCATCTGCTGTCTTTGGAAGTGAAGCATTGAAACTGCATCACTCCATATTATTCCACTACATACTTGTGCGAGATATTATTCTGCAATATTATTTTAGAGGGGACACATTGAGTAAATACTGTGCTTAGCTTTTAGGTTGACTTTTTTTGGAAGGAGGTTATCTCAAGTGCAAGAATTTCAGAGGAAAAGACAAGACAGACACACAAGTAGTAGATGGGGTACACTCGCAGTGCTAATATTATGGAGAGAAGTTTGAAGAAAAAGTCGCTTCTTCTCAAAGAAGTAGTTTGTCTTTTAGAAGAAGGAAATTGGTTTCGCTCGAACGAGTGTGCGACTTCTCGACGAGCCAACGAAAACATTTGCGGCTCTTTTTCCACATCATGTTAATCTATCCTTGTTAATTTATGTTGGGCTAACAACGAGTTACATTCTTTAATCTGTATTTATTTCCACCACATTACTCAAGTTTTCGGTTAGTAAAACTAAGATTCATTCAAGTACACACACACACAGCTCACATCATACATAGGAGCAGACCCAAGGAGAAGAAAAACACTAACGTTTTCGTAAGCAAAGGAACCGTGTCTCCTCTGATCATGCTCAACCGTAAATATTCTTTTTCCATATATGCCTCTTATGCATTTATCTCTCCTCTAATGTCTCATCATGAAGGCAATGAGTTATCTGCTTTTACATTGAGACCTATGCTGTATTTATATATGTGATGCAAAATATGTAACTTGATAGGAGATAAATAAGGCATAATATTATGCATTTTCTTTGCATCTCTCTCTCTCTCGTTTTTTTCATCAGCTTGAAAACATTGGGAAAATAATAGATGCTTAGATGCCATTCCTTTGGTACTTAAAAAGATATGGAATAATATGTAGTTGGAAACTGATAACAACTTATTACATGACATAATGTGCATTTACACCAGCTAAGTACACCAGACATGAGTAACCATTTAGGACGTGTACATTAATGCGATGTAAGCACAAAGGATTATTACGAGAGGGTCTTCTTCAGAGAGTCTCTGTGAATCTGCATTCTTCTCGGTTTTTGTTGGAGAGATGCATAAATGAGCTGCATATTGTTGTGGGTTTTTTTTTTTGGAAAAAAATATGTTGGGAACATGTGATCCTGATTAGGTTTATAAAATGATGATGGTGTTTCTACTTAACGGTTTTCTACCAGTGGAATGGTCTGTTGGAGTGTCGTCATCGTATAAGCATCTTTGTATAATAATCAGGGTTTGCATTCCGTCGTCCTTTTTTTATCCCACTTCCTACACAAACAACTGTGGGGATCTTTTATTATCCTGCTAGTGTACATAAGCATGTGAGTCCAGTCACATTACTAATTAGTTAGTGTAATTATGACAGAGGAGACGGCGACAAGTGATGCCATAAATTTATTGCGAATTGCTTCGCTGACAATACAAAGTGTCTCATTATCGTCACCATTTCGCTTTCCAAGTAGAAATGAATGAACTCTAAATGAAAAACTGATGCCGACCTTTTTCCATGCATTTTGTATCCTCCTTTGTGAAGAGAATACACTTTTGAAAATTAAAAAAGAAAAACTTCCTATGTAACTTGAAGTTACTTTATTTATTGGGATGGCAAATGTATAGTGTAATTTTTATGGGATAACTCTGCTCTGCCCTGGCCTGCTTTAAATTATCAAGTTATTTAGTCCCGTGTTAGAATTCAACGGAAATAATGGATAATTTACTCTGAGAATTATGTAGTCAATTTTATTTCATTGCTTGTGAGTACATTAAATTAAATAATGGTAGATACGTGTAGCAAAATAGAAATAATGCGAACAAACTCACATTTTCTTTTCAATTAGTAAGCAATGCTACCACAGCAATTCAGATGGATTACTATGAGCACTTGTGCAGCACCGCAAGTGTGTACAAATGAGAAAAGGAAGTATGTATTTCATTGCAGGAAATGGTGTATGAATTATAGATATATTCATTTGATTAAAGCCATTAACTTAAAGTATGAAACATAATTGCTCCTTTTTTAACGTTACCCAGTAATTGGCCGCATAGCAGAAAACTGCACACGGGAATAATATGCAAGTCAATTTCAACCAATAAATGCTACAAAAAATTATTGTCATGTTCACAATTTCATTATTTTGGTGCAAGGTTGCCGTGTCCTAATAAAAAAACAGTTGAAAAAATATGCACAACAGACAACACAATTGTTTTTTTCATGATTGTTTAATGGATTTTAATGCATTTAGTTAAATAAATGGATGAAAAACATGGTTTTTTAAATATCGACGATGAATTTTATTTTTTTGTTTACACACAATAAGAGTGGTGACACGACCATCACAACATATTATTTTTTGAAACTGAACATTTCCACGAATTTTTTACGGGTATAATATTTAATATTAATATATAATATTTTGTTTTTGTATGTAACAGTAGTAGATTGTAAATAATTACAATACTCAAAACCCATAAACTACTTATTATCCTAGAAATTCTTAACTCGGTTATAACTTACAATTAGATAACTAATTATTTAAGTAGCTATATAGCCTATTACACGCATATGTTTTAATGATTAAAGGTAAAATCCTAAGTAACCGCTATATATAGTTATTATTAGCATATATTATCGACATTAAATGTTTTTCCTACAAGGATAATAATACTGATTGGTGGAGACCAAATTATAAAAAAGGTAAAATACATAGACACAGAGACATGCAGCGTTAAATACCTAATTTAAATTTTTATTCCTCAGACAAACTTACCATTTCAATGACAATTGCAGAAGGTCATGTTATTAGAAGCAGGTTTAAAAAAAGTTTTCAGCACAAAAAACTTTGTTGGCAGCGGCAAACAGAGAAAAACTAATTGTTTTGATTCTTATAACTTTTTCATGTAAATTTTTCAATTTTTTTATGAATCGGACACGAACTTGTAGATATTTATTTTTCTTGTCGTGAAGCGACTGATTACATCATGCAGTTTTAGTGATTTTTTTAGCAGAGTAGATATAAAGAGAGACGACTTTAACTCTAACTATTTTAATTACTGCTATTTTGTAAGCACTCACCATAAGAAACCTTTTGTCCCATCCAACCGAAAAGCGATACAAAAATTTACACTCCTGCCATTTATATATTTTCTTTTCTTTTCAGTTTATCATCTACCTTTTGAAAATCAGTAACATTTCTACAATTTCTACTAGTATGCGTACGAGGGTTTCTTCAAAATTCGACAGAATAAATTTAATTATCTTACTTATAATTAGTAACGTTTTTAAAAAGTCATTATCGCAAAGTGATTTTTTTTCTCTCTCTCTCTTATTTGTTCAGCAGCGCATTAATATTAGCAGGTATTTATTTATCGTTAATTAAGTAGTAAGTAAAATATTAAGTAGTTTTCCGCAGGTTATTGATAATTTACCTGTAAAATATACAGTATTTTAAATACAACACGTCTTAGTCCTCATTCCTTAGCTAGTTAACCTTCAATACAATTTTGTTCATTTTAAATTTACACCAGAGTTTCGTAAATGTGTACACATTACAAATACGACTATTGTTTTCTCCAAAGTATACGACGACCTGTGTTTCTTGTAACGTATTTTAAAAGAGACATGATCAGGTGCTGGGCTCCACTTACGTAACACTAAATTTACATTAAATATTTGGTATATTTTCGCATTGTTCCTCAACAAGCCAAGGGAATAAAATTGAGTGACGATTGTAAAGCCTTTTATACTTGGCCTTGTGGCTATTTAAAGGACAATAATGATAGTATTAATTATAGTATGAAACTGCAAATGGCATACCTATATACCTACATATATATTTATAATACAGCTAAGTTTTTGTAAAGCTTTATACAGTTTATATGTACAAACACAATAATATTTCTTTTTTTGGATTCATTTCCCTCCCCCACACACCAACATCAAATAATTGCGCATAATCAGAAACAAGTTTTTTTTCTTCAAACCCAGACATAATATTTCTACGTTAAGAGATTTTTTTCAAAAAACATTGTCATAAAAGTAGCGAAAGAGCAGCAGCATTTTGCTTGGATAATTGGTTTCTATATGAGACGACGACAACCCTTTCCTTCCATTGTACTTGCCCACTTTAGCCGTCTAAAATACGATATAATATGGCAATGGCCGAGAGAGAGAGTGTGGAAATACACAATAACTTTTTACTTCTCCACTTGTTCTCCTAAATATTGTTCCGCTTTCCGCCCGAATCATGTTCAAATATGTAAATTGGATTTGCATTAATGTAAGAAATTTGGAAATGTTTGCTTGCTGAGAACAACAAATAAAATGACTACTTTATATAAATGATGAGTCAATAAAGTTGTGTGCGTAGTAGTATACCATACCAGTTTATAAATCATTTCCTCCTTCCTCAAATAAATAATGTTGAGAGCAATGTACTTTTTTCCCCCGAAAAGAAAGCTTCCTTTTGAGTACTATATTTCCTAACGGTTAGAGACTAATAATAGATTGAGGAATTTTAAAATCAAGTTGAAGAAACTGCTTGTTTACCAGTATTTAGTTGCTTCAAAATGTTGAATAACTTATGTTTTGGCATGAATAATATGGAATATATATATATATTTGTTTGCATATACTACCAAAAACTTTATACCTATTTTACCCATACACACTATTTATTTTTTTAGCATAAAAGGTAACCGTGTATTTTCGAGTTGACTCTTTTGATTGAAAACCTAATTATTCAAAGTCCTCAACACACACACACACACACCTTAAATCAATATTGTTAGGCATAATGTTTGTTGCCACACTGAATCCACCCATTTTGTCATAGTCATCATATTTGTATCACCACACATAATCGAACAACAAAAAATGACCGTTTTTTGACCGTTGCCCACACAACAAAATCATGCAAAATCACAAATGTATTTTCTAAATTCAAAAAACTCTTGGCTCACCATGAAAAAATTGTGTTGACCTTTTCATTTTCCCACCATCACATTGTGTAACTGTGTATAAAAATATGTGGGACAGTTTTAAAAAATAAAATGAACAAACTTCCAAATCACACATCCAATTTTTCTGGTATCCTTTCTTTCGTCAGATGTACACTTGCTATTAAAGCTTTGACGACAGAATAAGAGCTACACTGATGATTATTGTTTATGGTATGCATCTTTTTAAAAAATTTGGAATAATTTGTCTTTCGTAAATGAATCCACCTTTTTCTCCGAACTGACAATGAATCTGGCCTACTCGATTACATCGGAGGCTTCTTGTGGGTTTATTGAATAAAAGGGGTATAAAAAATATGTATATTGTCTAATGCACGAATGTGTTTGCCAAAAGCCTTCCCGTCATTTTCATGTTCATTATGTTGAAAGGAAGCCCATTCTAAAATGTGAGCCATCATTAACCATGTATTCAATTAAG
>JAQIXW010000408.1:0-31912 GCA_034700685.1 Willowsia buskii
ATTGATTCAATATCTCAAACCTTTGTAAAATGAGAGCAAAATAAAGTTGATGCACTACATAACAAAATGACTACGTATACGTTTGGTTTGTGCACCTGTTACACCAGCGTCAGCGATATCATTCTTACTCATCTCACAGCGTCACAACAGTCACAATTGACAATTTAGTCTCTTGTAGCTATTACGTCTTCCCAAGAAAACAGGGGAGTCGTCGTTTTTGCTGCCTTGGTTGAACTAGTCTTTGACGTAACTCATAAACTCATCAAATTTTCAAAGAAAAGTCACCTAATTTTTTTTACAATTATGTTTAGTGTATGATCTCATGCTAACATCAACAAACGTGAATTTTTCATAAGCTTTTAAAAAGCTTAATGAAAATAACCAAGAACTTTTAGAGATGATATAAGTAATGATGGAAAATTTCTAGAAAGATGAGAAACCTTCAACATTCCATAAATAAGTTGCCATTTCATACTGCTGATCATTTGTTAAAGAAATCAAGTGCAAGCGTAAAAAAACATTCAAAACTGCATATTTGTTACTTAATAATGAATATCTTGTAAAAACACAGATAAGAAACATGTGCATTCAGAAATGTTGCATAAAATTGTTATCTTTATATGTCTTTATACTTATGACGCTCATCATGAGTTCTCAGCATTAGCACAGCATTAATTTAATTTTCGCCTGCTGCAAATCCTAAATGCATGAAATCGTACACCTGCGTTTGCGCTAAATTATGTATTTCTTCTATGATCTAGATTTACAAATGCTGCTTGCTAAAAACCTCATTGTAATTTAGTAGTTTCTGAGTATTGTGAATTTTGAATTTTAAAAATAGCATAGCTCATGCGCATTGCTATTTGTTATATGCGATAATGGGTAACAAAGAGTCTTTTAGCATTATCTTCCTCACTTATCCTTAAAAAAGCAGAGAGTAGTCAATGGTGTACCGCTTCATAAAGATAAGCCAAGCAACATTCATTTAACTATTCGCGATGTTTCTTTTTTCCTCTAGTTTCTCATGGAATAAAGGTCATCCAGCCATGAAATAAAGATGTATGTATAAAAGCATTATCTAACTAAGCACAATTCTAACAACGAAGAAATTTGTATCACATTGTAAAAAAAGTTCAACATGACCACAACAGCATTCATCATCAAAACATTACAAGAACAGCTAGTAATTAGCTAATGACACGCCCAATTAAAAACCTCAATAAAAATATAGTTTGTGGATTTATTCGTGATTAAAGTATTCCTACTATATAGCATTAAAGCTCCATATATATATGTGTATACAGACTTAAGTACAATCTAGGTAATTTATATGCAATTTTTTAAGGATTCCAACTTCTTGTTCACTGCATTGTCCAACAGCAACTAATTAACCTCGCATCAAAATGTTCCATAAGCATAATATATGATACGATTTTCCTCAAACTCAAAGATGTTATGCTAAAAAAATTACAGCTAAATTAAAAATCATAATTCCAATTTCCAATACTGTTTCCATCAATTAAAATAGACAAGCATGAATAGGCGAAGGCAGAAACAAATTATGCGTACACATTGATATTTGCAATTAAAAACTATTAAGCATAGAACGCGTGACATGAGCCTGAAATCCTATTTTGTTTCCTCCATTCATCAAAAAATACGAAGAAGACTGAAGATGCTTATCATTTGAACTCCTCTGGGTACTACACTGTCGCTGCTGTGCCTATTCATTCATGCGTTGCCCTTTTACAATCAGCGGTCACTATACTGCTGCAACTGCAGCAACATTTTAATGATTCTTAAAATGGTCAGCTTCTTTCACAAGGTACCTACAACGTAATTGCATGATGCATGGGAGGTGGAGGTGAGTATGAAAGTATACGAAGGGTAATTGAATGTTAGCTAGACGCTTGCTTGCGCTTTTAGTTTTGCATGTGGTGCATGCATCAATCGAAGTATTTAAGATTCAGCGTTGGAATTGGAAGCGAACCGTTGCATTGCATGTTTTTTACGAACGCATCTTTTCGTTCTGGTACAAATACTATTAGTTATCATTAATCATAATCATGTAATGCATTCTTAAACCTGCCATTAATTTCCAGTGCTATATATCCTCTTATTATACACAGGTTTCAATTTTCATTATCTTTTTTCCTTGTTGTTTGTATGGTAAAAATTGTTTTATTAGTCAAGAGTGAAGCTGTTTATTGCTTTAAGAGGAAGGTCATGGGGCATGGCGAGTACATGAGTCATGCGTGATGAGAATTACCCATCATTGCACTGTGAACAGCGAGCTTGAAAGTAGCAATCATCCGCAGCGTTAGCCCTGATAAGATTCAATCTTTTTGCCAGTTTCCAGTTGCTCTTCAAAACTAAAGCTTACCTAAAACTCAAGAACGTTGGATTTTTTTCAAAGGATTTACTAGTGGTTTGGTTTGAGAACTTTAAAGTGAACAGTGTTTTTTTAGTGGTAATCAATTAAAATCAAATATTGGGAACTTGCTCTGAGTGTGTGGTACATACAATTTACACTATATTGGAACTGTAGGTTTTACAAAATGACACGGTTTGTGTTGGTGACCCTGGTCATCTTCGGGATCTCTTGTGGCGATTATGCCGCAGCACAGATCTTCATGGCAGAGGCGTACTCCGAAGGAAGCTGCATAAAACCACCACCACCAAAGAACCAAATTGATGCTAATTGGGTTTGTCAAATAAAAAAATATATCTATGCATCTGAAAAGATTTAACATTATTATTTTTGTTTAGAATTATCAAATTGATATTTCGTAATATTTTTAATGATTTTCGTAACTGCAATAACAGTTAGTGTCCCAGAAGACGTTTTATGTTCCACTGGCCAGCCAAAGTGCTTTCCACAGATTTGCGGAAACGTTCATAAGTAGGGTTGGAGTCACTGAGGAGGACATTCATTCAATGTGCATGACAATCGACTTGGTCACCAGGTTTGGCTCATTTTCGAGTTTCAAGTTTTCTCTCGATGTTTCTCCAATTAGTTTTATCTATTGCTTATTCTTTGAATTATAACCAGTGGTCCAGGTCTGAACATCACAAACACAGGCTTTGACCTCCGCGACTTCCGCCAGTCCTGCCAAGCTGGAGACGTTGCCGGTCACTTTTTCTGTATTCCCGTGCAAGGCTCCGCTGGAACAAATCCTCCCCGAGCAGGAAAAACTGATTACCACATTGCTTCAACGGACAACAATTCCTTCCTTTTTATTGTTCGTTGCATCGATGGCTTCTTCAAGGACTACCTTCTTCTCACCACGAAACCAGCAATTTCCCAGGATATCTACACGAAGGCTGTGCAATCCGCACGGGAGCTGGGATTTGATGAGAGAAGGGTTGAAGTGATGCCATACGATTCCTGTCTGAGAACAGATCGCTTCATTTCTGCTGTCAATAATTATTCCCCAGGAGGTAGGGGCCGTGTACCTGCCTCAGCGACATATGGAATTCCACCATTTTCAAATGCTCCTTACTTGGGATCCAATGATTTACGAGGAAATGGTCAACAAGGCCCGATTGTGCCTCCTGGACCGTTCCCTGTTCCGGGATTTAGAAAGTAGACTTTTAAATGGTGTTCTTGATTTCATTCGTAAATTCGCATTCAATTGTGTAAAACCACTAATAAAATCGTTTGATACGACTTAATTAAAAAATCCTTTCCCTGTTGTGCTAAAGATGCCATGCAATTGGAAAGTCTTTGTTGTCGTCTCGTCATGAGTGATGAGTGATGAGAGTCATCTTACAGTATTTTTACGCGCCAATTGTAACATTTTTTTATCTGTCAAAATAATAAACACTACTTATCCTTGAAGCACCTGAACTTTGCTCTAGCTCTCTAGTCTACACACTTCTCCAGCAGTTTACAGACTTACAAATCATTCTGCAACTTACTCTCTGGAAATTGGAGTGTGCTGGAGATGCTCTTTGATCTTTTCTTTGCATTTTCTTGAGAATAAAACTGGTTCCATTTCTTTGCCATCTTTAATCTTTCTTACTACAAGAAGACTCCGAACTTTAGGATGTTATTGGGACAAATTTTTAGGAGTTTGGGGAGACCTACGACAACTTTCATTGTTGGTCGCTTTGAATTGAGTTCTAGTAGCGCAATTTTGAACAGTGCTTTGTTCCGAAGAACAATGAGTTCGGAAGCTGGATACGATTATGGCTCATTTGAAACTTTAAATGTGACAACAGTAGCTCCTTTTGTTACACACGTCGAAATGAATCGACCGGATAGAAGGAATGCCATGAACAAAGCCTTCTGGAGGTACGGTTAATAATAAAACTGCGATTTGTAATTTGAAACTTATTTGCATGATTGCATTTAACTTTTGAAAAGTCATACTGCCTCCATATATTGTACCGGAATGACATTAAAAATTTGTCCTTCTTTCATTGTTCAGAGAAATTCGCGAATGCTTCGTAGCACTAAATGAAGACCCAGATTGTCGCAGTGTCATACTCAGTGGAGCTGGAGCAGCATTTACCTCTGGTCTTGATACATCCGACATGTCAGACTTCTTCGAGACGATACAATCTGATGGAGACCTGGCGCGCAAAGCGAAAGCATTTTACAAATTTATTTCTGCCTACCAAGCTTCCTTTACGGCTTTGGAAAAAGTAAATTAAATATAAATACATACAATACAGTATAATTTGGGGTAAAGTAAATACATTCATGAAATGATTAACTGATTAACGAACGATTCGATTTCATCCCATGTCATGTTACTCTGTAGTGTCACAAGCCAATCATTGCTGCTGTTCACGGTGCTTGCGTTGGTGGAGGAGTGGACATGATATCTTCTGCAGACATTCGATATTGTACGCAAGACGCATTCTTCCAAATTAAAGAAGTTGACCTTGGTAAGCCAATATATAACTCGCTTTCCTATCACACTGGCCACTGTGTCCTGAGACTCATTGCTTAGATTCAGAAGTGGTGCCAAGAATTGCTTTGCATGACTTTTTTTCCATTTGCAGGCCTCGCTGCAGACGTTGGAACATTACAAAGACTTCCAAAAGCCGTTGGAAACGACAGCATTGTTCGAGAATTGGCATACACAGCGAGAAAACTTTACTCAGACGAAGCCAAGTCTATTGGTTTCGTCGGTGGAGTGTTTCCAGATAAGAAAAGGTGAGCTTATATCAGATGTACAATATCTCATTTCCAAACTGTCTCCTACATGAACATGACATCAAAATCTAAATATTTAACGCCTATAGCATGATGGACGCAGTTCTAGCACTGGCCATTCAAATTGCTGAAAAATCGCCCGTCGCAGTACAAGGAACTAAAGTTAATCTGGTGTATTCGAGAGATCACACAGCGGATGAAAGCTTAGAATACATGGTACAGAAAACATTGATGAATAAATGCGTGGATTATGAGTAATTAAATATAAATAAATCATGAACTATACTTTATTAAACAGGCTCAATGGAACTCTGCACGACTCCAGAGCGAAGATTTGGTGAAAGCAGTAACTGGCTTGATGAGCAAAGAAAAACCAACTTTTTCCAAACTATAAATGGAGGGGTGATATCAACACATAAAAGTCATACCAGCTTCATTTTCTTATTGATGCACACCTTTTGAAAAAAATGCTAGACATAAAAATACGACAATCGAGAATTATAAAAAATAAACTTTATCAGCATTTAGTATGAAAAGTGATGTCATTATGCCCTGATCATTAATTATAATCATCCATTCGCATGTAGATTTTACTTATTTTCAAACTACATAATACACTTTCATGGCATCTCAGGCCAGCATCTGCAGGCTTTACGGGCTTCTTCCGGTCAATATTATAGTACTTGACCTGTGAATTATTCTATGAAAAGGGTCCCTGCATTGGAAATAGCACCTTGCGTTACATTACAAAAATTGCATTCTAATTTACTTGATTACTTGTAAAATTCAATTGCATATCAACAATATAAGGTATTTACCTCATGACACTGCAATTTGTAAACGTCGGCTTCATAGAAAGTTTGTAACTTTGTAACGTAACAGAAATTGGTATAAGCAAATTAAGCAATATATAGGAGCGTATAGTATCGATATGTATGAATGAAGTTGATACAAAAGGCCGTTTCGAGTTTCGCGGCGTGCTAGACTGGCATGATCTCCTATCCTACCCTACCGAGCGACCGACGTGTCACTTTTCTCTCTCCTTCTGTTTTAGTCTTTGGGCCTGACTGCCTGACAGGAGCATACAGCCTGCCTGTGTTTTACTTCCCGTGCTAACTACACTAGTCTCTCAACTGACTGGCCAGACCACTATGCATAGATTACATTCATTCAACACTGAGCAAGTACATTTTTAACCCTTTCCTTTCCAATCAAGGAGTAAATTCCTCAAGCAAAGAAGAGAAGTGAGAGTGAGAGATCATCTTCCTTCATCCTCATCCTCATCTCATCATAAACATTACACAAATTATTATGTCCATACGTCTACCTCGTCATCATCCGGGTTATAGACATTTGGACTTATAACTTAATTATTAATATATTCCGAGCAGAAATTACTTATTTATTGCCGTTGTAAATATTTTAATCCGTTTTGTCGGTAAGAAAGAGGAGATAGTTTGGGAAGGAGTAGTACGTGTAATGTTATGACCATTTGCTGTCATCTGTTTAGGCCTGTCATCGGTGGTGGTGGAGAGGCTATTCAATATTTGTAAAAAAAAAAGTGTGTACATAGTTGATAAGCTTCAGTTAGTACTACGTGGCCAAGGGTGAAAAGAAGTTTTAAGGTGCCCCCACCACACCGGATGACGTTGTTGACAATTTGGGTTTTAATATACAAACGCACCTCTGTATAGTTAAGCAGTGGTTTTACACTACTGTCTATTTAAGTAAGCAGTCAAGTTAAATTAGCAAGAGTTCACAATGGTACTTATCGCCGCAGCTATTTGCACTAAAGGAGGAAAAAGTAAGTTTCGAGGGAGTGGTTGCAAAGTTATTTTATTATTATTATTAATTAACAAATTAGCATGTTCTAATTATTTTAAATTCTCTTGTCTTTAGCCCTCCTATCTAGGCAATTTGTAGAGATGACCAAGTCTCGAATCGAAGGGCTGCTGGCGGCGTTTCCTAAATTGATTCCATCTGGGAAACAGCATACATTTGTAGAAACAGATTCCGTGAGATATGTATATCAACCACTGGAAAAGCTTTATATGGTTCTTATCACAACTAAAGCCTCAAATATCTTGGAGGATCTGGAGACGCTTAGATTATTTGCCAAAGTGGTGAGTCTATAATTTTATTGAGTTGAATACCTTTTTTAGAAAGTGAGAATAAAGTGGGGTGGATGACGTAATCATGATATATGGAGTAGATGACGTGTATTTCTATAATTTCTTGTCTTATTTTATGCTTTGCAGGTTCCAGAATACTGCAAAAGTATGGAAGAGGCTGATATAGCTGATAACTCGTTTAATTTAATCTTTGCCTTTGATGAAATCGTGGCACTGGGCTACAGGGAAAGTGTAAATCTTGCTCAGATACGAACTTTCGTAGAAATGGACTCACACGAAGAAAAAGTGTATCAAGCTGTTCGTAAGGTAGGAGTTTACAAAATTCTGCTAAATAATAATTGATTTGTCATTTATCAGACACAATTCAGGATATTCATATGATTATTTGTCTTGTCACACAGAGTCAAGAACGTGAAGCAATGCAGAAAATGCGTGAGAAAGCCAAAGAACTTCAAAGACAAAAGTTGGAATTATCTAAACGGGGAATCAAAGGTGGTACAAATTCCTCCTCCTTCTCCATGTCGTCCAGCAGTTATAATAGTAATCCAACAGTGATTCAAGAGAGTAGCTCTTCAACAATAGAACCTTCTAGACCTTCTTACTCAAAACCATCCGGACCAAGCAAGGCACTGAAATTAGGCAGTAAATCCAGAGATGTTGAAAGTTTTGTGGATCAGTTGAAATCGGAAGGAGAACGAGTTCAACCTCTCTCACAGCCAGCAAATAATGTCAACAATAAGTTTTCATCGGTGACCTCTCAACAACAAGCAAACATGGAGAGGTATGTAAATACACAAGTACAATTAGCAGTGACGTTAGGCAAAATATACAAATGCTTCATATTTTTATTTTATTTTCAGCGTTCACATTAAAATTGATGAGAACATCACAGTAGTAGCTGGAAGGGACGGCGGACTTGAAAACATGGAGGTGCATGGAACAACCATATTGAGAATACAAGATGAAGGCGCTACCCAGATTAGGATACAATTTGACAATGAGGATTCACGAGGTGTCCAGCTACAGACGCACCCCAACGTAGACAAGGACCTATTCAGAAACAAACACCAAATTGGGCTTAAGAATCCACAGAAGCCGTTCCCTGTAAACACAGATGTTCCAATCTTGAAATGGCGCTATCAGACCACCGACGAAACACAAATACCATTGACAAGTAAGTCGATGAATGATGAATTGTGGCTATCGATGGGAGTATAACACATTTTCTCCATCTTACCGTAACTAAACTACGAGTCACGTCTTATGAATAACTCAACTGTTTAATTTCATAGTCAACTGCTGGCCATCAGAAAACGGAAGTGGTGGATGTGACGTAAACATTGAATATGAACTGCTAGCTGACGACTTGGAGCTCCAAGACGTTATTATTACCATTCCAGTGCCGTAAGTTAGAAAATCTATTTTATCTTTAACCGTTGCAAGCTTAAACTGTTTGATACTAATCCGAGTTATCATTTGGAGCAGAGGTGGAGGTGGCGGACCAGTTGTAGGCGAGTGCGAAGGTGACTATATTTATGAGGCGAGGAAGCATTGTCTTCTCTGGCAACTTCCCGTGATTGATTCTTCCAACAAGACAGGATCAATGGAGTTCTCTGTGCCTAGTGGCACTGCGTCTCAATTTTTTCCTGTTCAAGTGTCCTTCCATGCTAATCAACCTTTCGCACGACTATCCGTAAGCTGAAACGAAAAATAATGCATATTATTTTAAATCGTTTTCACTTAAAGCCTAGCGTAATACTGACCTGTTTTATTTTATTTTATTTTATTTGATTTTCAGGTATCTGATGTCGTTTCGATAGATTCTGGCTCCTCAGTAAAACACTCCGTCGAGAGCCTACTCTCAACGAAAACTTATGAGATAGTCTAAGGTAAACTTTTTAACGCCTACTATTAAAAGATAATTAAACTGTATTAAATTATTACAAAAATTATCATTGTTATCATAATACGGAAATTAGGAAATCCATTTATTACAACAACATTGTCAAAAAAAGTAAAGTGCTACGACATAATAATAATAAGTACATTATGGAAATTATTTGCTACTGTTCAATAATCAATCATTATAATCGGAAATTGGATTTTATCAACGGAAGAACATGGACAAAATGCCTGTGACGTACTGTTTAATCAGTTTTGAATTTGAATGAAGTGGTACGTCGTGCTTGTGTGTTAAAAAAATGGAAAATGCGATATATCCAAAACATTTTTTTTTGTTAGACAGTGTGTTAGTGTAAATGGGAAACTCTCGTTCTCACAAAAGAAATAAAACACCTAGAGAAATCGCCAAGATGGAGTTGTTGATGATAATAACTTTTTAAAATTAAAAATATTTATCAATGTCTGTACACCAGTGTATGTGTGAGTAAATCTGTACTAAAAATATAATATTCTTAGTTGTTCGATATAGAATCAGGAAAATCGGAATGAAAAAATTGGTATTCATCATCGGCTCTGTACATTGTAGGTTTACTATTATTCTCTATTGTAGAAAAAATATTACATGAATTATATTTTACGTTGCATGTATGAAACAATAGAATATATGTAATATGAGTGTTGTAGGGAAATGAAAACGTATTGAAAATCCAATCCAAAAAGTATATATAGTAAATAAAGTGGAAGCAAATTTATATAAATTTTTGCATCACTGTGATTTACGATTTTATTACATATTTTGAATTTTATACGAATGTTTTTAGTTGAAGTCGACGAGCGCATTTTTCATCGATAATAATAAATTTATTACACATGTCATAAATATATTAAATCTAAACTCTCTATGCATATTAGCTAGGTAAATTTATTAAATATTAAAATGCCTCGTAATATATGAAACAGAACGCGTTTCTGAGTGGTTTCTGATGCCCAACGTTATCACTGAAATATTTCATTGCACGAATGAAAATTATAGTCACCATATATTTATTATCAAATATCATGTAGTAATGAAAAGGAACACAGGAGAATCATATACCGGTTTTATCTTGTGTTTATCAACAAGAACAACAAGTCCAAGTAAAGAAGTTTAACTGTATGTTACACTTAAATTTTAGCTATAAGAGTCTCTGTGTGACTGACTGATTTGAAACTGTAGTGGTATTTTCGTTAAAATTGTCGATGATGAAGTATACATTTGACATAGTATTAGTTGTAATAATAGTTGTGTGTAGGTATGTATATACCTATATATTGTTTTCCTTTATGTATGTAGCAAGTGGTAAGAATTTTAGATGACTTTTTTGGTTTCATATAATAATTCATCAAATTGTTTGTAGGTAGGTATGTAATGTCCGTTTTTTTACAAATATTGACTTAATGTAGAAGAACGTATATAGATATTTACGCATATTAAAACTACACAAGTAGTGCTAACGCTTATCTTTCTCCACTATAAGTACTTGTCTGCTCGATCAGTTCATCATAGAGATGAGTCATCACAAAGTAAGCAGCATCTGGAGAGCTCCAATACGAAGTGTGCGAGGTGAGTGCTGCAAGATAACTACTCCCAGAGAATTGGCTTTCTCGCAAAACAAAATCTAATCGGTAGGTTAAGTCTATGATTGGTAAAAAATTAAAGGGTGTACGATTAGATTATAAATATTGATGAAAAAGTTGGGAAAAATGTATCAATGTATGTATTAATGTATTCAATCGTCACTCACCATTTGGGATATTCAATAGCTCTTCGTCTACCACAGTTGAGTAATTCTCTTTGTTGCTTTGTGCAAAAAAATGTGCTTCTTCAGCGGTAGGATTACCAAGGCCGCTAAGAGCAGACCCTTCTTGTGCAGGATGGTTGGAGGATCCTCCAGTTAATCCTGTCGGATCCAAAGCTCCTGCCATACTCGCCATTGGGTTAGGGATTGACAAGCCGCCTACGGGATTTGGTATGGATAAGCCACCTACAGGGTTTGAAAAGGACATACCTCCTACAGGATTTGGAATCGAGATACCTCCCATTGCATTTGGAAGCGAAACTCCTGAAACTGGGTTGGGGGCACCTTTCCACATTTTTTTGATATTTGAACTGAACCATCCACCAATGTTGTTTGTTTCTGGATAAAAGAAATTTATTGTGTCATTTACATTCAATTGTGCATTGAGGTTTTCATGTCAAAACTTTACGAGTCCTTGAAAGGATATGGTTGGCATTTGGCAGTGGTAGGTACCTTTGCTCGGCGAAGGAAGTAGTGACGGGAAGCTGCTAGGTTTATTCGTTGGAGTAGTTTTCTGCGTCGTGGTTGTTGTGTCAATGAAGGGAGCAGGTAATGTTGAAGTAGCATTAGTTGTAGTAGTTGTAGAAGTAGTATTTGTATTGTCAGAGGCAGTCTTTGATGAGACAATCGTGATTCTTTCACGAGGCATGTCACAATAGCGAGGCTTCATGGGGGCGTTGTACGCATGAATGGTGACCGGGGCAATCTTAACATAATGGCGATTTAAAAGCGGCTCCAGTCTGGAATCACATGTCATAAATAGCGTGTTAATTTTCATCCTCTCATATATGCCTCTAGTTAGTAGGTAGGATTAATTAAATTATTACCTATACGCCACGGGGTCAGACGAATAAAACACGTTGTAAATTCGCCGGCACAAGTGTTGGGGTAAAATCTGGGATCTCAGCGATGCGTCATGAGGTTCTCGCCATCTCAGTGCTAAAAATACGGAAAGCGGAGAGCCCAGACAAAAGAAGTGTTCCAACTAGAAAAGAGATAAAGCAAGTTGATGAAAATGTAATCAAACCTGTGTCATTATAATAATTGATTAATATTCACGAGTTTCATTGCTCTTACAGTGAATAAAAGTCCCTGTTGATGTGGTATAACGCGTCGTGGAATATGAAGCTGTTGCTGTTGCATAAAGGCAATCTCATCCTCCACCGAGCCACACAAGTAGCCTGTAAGAATATCGTAAGTGATCACGGCACCCAGTGAATGAGCCATCACGGATACCTTCCCACCATTCATCACAAAATTCGGATTGCGTTTTACAAAGTTTGCGTAGATCCTGTTAAGCTCCTCTATCAGTGCATTCTGAATCTATTGAAGTTATATGAACAGACAAATTGTGCAAAAATATCCCTAGTTGACAATCCTTTCGTTATCTTCTTAAATATGTATGTACTTACCTCAGCCCTGTACAAAGGACTAGTGTAGTACATAATATCCATCGCCGTTGAGTTCAACAATTGACGGAGGGAAACCAGTTTTTGGGGTGTTATCGCTTCCACCACATCGTTATCCAATTTTGCTGCCGAGCGCCACTCCACAGGAAAGAACTCTGCTCGTTGCTTTGCATTGTTTAACTGAGGAAAGTACTTATCCTTCATTGACTGCACACAATCCCGGAATCTGTGTTTCCAGCAATTTAAAATACTTGTTCATTTCAAAGCTGAGCAATTATAAAACTTTTTTTTAATACAAGCAGTATCTTTTTATCGCTTACGCTGAGCAGTTGCGCACAATCCTTCCCGTATCCATTTTTTGTCCGATTCCATGAATAACAAAGACAATATGGCTAATCTCCGATGGTCTATCTTGAATCATGGCCGGTTTGTAGTAACCTCGACATATCCTATGGCTCCAATCCGACAAACCTAGTTTCTGTCCAAAGGACCGCATAAGCTTGTGAGAGGTAGCCTGACTGTACCAGAAAATGTCTGTGGGACTCTTCCAGTCGACATGAAATTCGTTGAAAGTAATGCGATGAATGGCAGGCGCATTTGCACTGTTTCCCGTTTTACTCTGGGGGTCGTCGGGATTTGATTGGCCTGGAATGTGTTGCTGGTGGTTGATCAAAGCGGCACCACAAAACTTCATCATATGAGCCTCTTCCAATTTTTCGGCCTGTTCAAGAGGAAGAGGATCCCATGTCCCGTCATAGAACCATGTACCTCTTGTGATGAGACATGTGTCGCCTGGCCAGTACGTGGAGAAACATGTCCAGGAACCCAAGTCCACTTCGTAGAGACCTTCTCTCACGACAACGATATTGTTGATGTCTGGATGATGATTGGGGCTAATTGAATTTAGTCCGTTGTTGCTTCCACTTCCTAGCAAAGCTGACGCAGAGTTGGCTTTGTGAAGCGCACGATCAGGTCTTATTCCTCCAGGTCCCATTCCACCCCCATTTCCCATTCGTCCAAAAAGACTGTTCCCAACACTGTGATTTCTTATTTGGTTCGGAAAACCTGGCCCACCATTGTTGAATTCTGTGTCACACGTTGTTTCTGGTCCTTTCCCTGGCCACCACTTTTGCTGCATCATGTCGGTGAATCTCCCCCCACCTCCCATTTGATTTGGAACGCTCCCCATGTCACCCCCTCCAAACTGCTGTTGATGGACGAACTTGCTGAAATCCGTAGACTCATCATTGGTCGACGCCACCGGGTAGTATGAGCTGTGAGAGTATGACCCAATCTGATCCCGGAAAACATCCCTGTATTTACTCTCAATTCGAATCGAGTCATATCCCGTGAAAGGCCTCCACTTCCGGTCCTGCTCGTACCTGTAGAACCACCTCACAAACTCTGGTCTTAACTCTTTCACCATTGTCTCATTCCCGTAGTATGCCTGACTCTCACTACTCGCCGATTGTTGCCGCATCTCGTCTTCTCCAGTGGCCCCACCTCCCATCATTCCCATACCCACCCCTGGTCCAGGTCCAGGTCGTGCTCCAACTCCGAAGAAGCCTCCTACACTTCCCGGACCACCTCCAGCCGTTGGATCCAATCCAGGTCCTCCTCCCCCTGATGGATAATGAGCATTTAAATTAAGTGCCGTAGAAAAATGATCAGTGCTGTACCTCAAATTAGATTCATAATTGGAAGCAGCAGGATTTGCAGCGGTGGTGTGTTGTTGGTGTGGTGTGCGATACTGATGTGAAGCAGACTGCTGACTGCGTTGTGCCGAAGTATTCGATTTGCGTGGGGATGGTGGCGCAGTCCTGCTGGAATAACTATTGTAATCATTTACCAAATCAAAATCACCCCTTCTCTGCAGATAATCACTTTCCTGGCCAATGTACTCGGCTCCACTCCCGTCTCCTCCACCGGACAACCAGTGATCAGAGGAGTTCAACAGTGAAGCCGGTGAGGAGGTTGACTGAGCAAATTGTTGACTAAGATGGTGACGAGGGTGCCGCTGGTGGTGCGGACTACTGTTACGAGTATTGTTTGTCGTTAAAAGATGATGATGGTGCTCATTATTATTGTAATAATATGAGGAGGATGGTAATTGCTGTTGTTGGTCTTGCTGCAATCGCTCCAACAAATGACTACTCTCTTGTTGTTGATGATGACGCAGCGGAAGCTCATTACGATGAAGGTGGGAAGAGGAGTGATGACTCATCATCATCGTGTCCATGTTAATAAGCCCATTATGCAATTCAGAAGATGTGCCGTATTGGTTGTGTTGGTGTGCATTTGTCACTGCGGTTTTCGAACAAAAGCCGCGGGGGAAAACAGAGAGTTTTTAACAAGCACTCGAAAAAGTTTCGAAACAATTTAACTTTGTGTTTTTGAGTGAGAAAGACTATAAAAATAGTCGTTAAAAGAAAGGGTGTGAGTCTACATGTGTGTGTAGTGTGTTTAGTGTTTGCGTGCTGGCTATTATTCTATTTTTTTATTCTATTAAAATATTTTATATACTCTTTATAAACTTACGTGTTATCTAAAGTCAAGTCTCGTGAAAAAATACATAATGCAACAAAATCTACATGAAAAAACTGCATTTAAAATTCAATCGAATGTATTATTCAATTATTGCAAAACGTAATAAAAAAGGATGCACCCAAAGCGTCAAGCGTTTTTTGCGGTTTTTTGAAACAAAATATTTCATCCAATTCTTTACGTTTCTTGAAACATGCATCATTTAATATTTTTTATGCATTCAGTAATTGTACATAGGTACATAATATCATAATAAAGGATTCATTTTGGCTTTTCCAGCTTACCGTGATTTGCTGCGGTTAAATAGCCAGGAAACATGTTAATCTCTGTGTTGGCTGCGGTTTGCTGAATTTGAAGCATGTCCTCCGCTCCCAGACCAGTAGCACCACCACCTCCGAGCATTGTACCACCCACAAAATCCATGCCTGCGCCGCTACCTCCACCACCGAGTGAATGAAGATGGTCACTTGTTGTTGATGAGAGATAAGACATTATTTTCGTGCAATTTTCCTTGTGGGATTTTTCCTTACTTTTATTATGCGTGCTTCCTTTTTGGTAAATGCAGATATTTCACCAACTTTAATAGGTAAACTGTTTTTGAAATGGAAAAAGGATGTAAAAAAATTGAGGAAAAGGGTATTTATAAAAATTGGTTCTTCTCTACAAGGTAATGTATGAGGAATCTCAAGGCATGGGAAATATGAGGAGAGACAGGAAGGGGAAAAGTTGAAAAAAATAAATAATAATGATGACTGTTATAAGTTTGGCTTCACATTTAGTAGATAATCTCAGTAATAAATCTTCCAAGAAATACTATTCCTATTGTGCGAAAGCAATTGCAGTAGTTGTGATTGTTGTGGAGGTATTGGCGACAATCGGAAGTTGCCTTTCGATGATGATGACGAGATATTATTTAATATCTGCTGATGAAGAAGACGAAGACTCTTCAAATCTCTTGTTAGTAGTAGTATGGGCTGCTGAATGTGATAAGGAGACATCCCTGCTGCATAATATATTTTATTATGCAGGTCAGGTACAAAGAAATTTGTTGACAATCTGGTGATTTATGCGAAACAGCGGATGAAGAAGAGAGGATGATGAAGAGCAATATGACGTGGTGGTTTTGTGGTTAGGTAGTGGTCGCAGAACTTTTAATATATTTTTTAACTTAAAACTTCGTTTTTTATTACTCTTCTATACTTTTTGTGCTAAAGTGTAAAATATTTGTTACTTTCTGTTGTGCAGAGTAGCCATACTTTCTCCTTCTTTGTAATAATTTTTTTGCAACTGGAGGAAGAAATATGTACAACGGAGAAAGTTAGTCTTATAAAAATAGTGGTCGTAATAGTAGCAGCATGCTCTTCTTAATAGTCATGTTCCATTTCTTGTCGTGGTGTCGGTCGTGTCGGTATAATAGTATATTATATATTTTTCAAGTTGGATGATCAGATCAAATACTCAGAGGTTTTGGTTTTGCAGCTGCACAGTGCTAGTCACATGCACAACACCTTGATACATAAGATAGACGAGAGGAGAGAGAACAGCAGGAGAAAGTGTGTTACATAATGAGAGTATTGAGTGATGATGACAGGACACTAGGAGAGAGAAAGTGAGCAGCAGAAGGAACAAATACATTTGGAATGGTGTAGTCAAACGAATAGGAGAATATCGAGAGAGAAGTTTAAAAGCTGTGCAGCTTTTCAGCGAGAAAGCAAGAAAGCTTGGTTGAAAGAACGGGGCAGTCGAGGAGAAAAAAGAAGAGAAAACTGAGAGAAAGTGTTGTAGGAGAGAAATGGCTGAATGAAGAAAGTTCAAATAAAAAAGTCTGCGTGGAAATATAATATGTAGTTATAAATTTGTATGTATATATATTTTTTGGTTTTCTCTCTGGCGAGAGTAGAGTCAGAGTCGCTTTTATGCTTATTCTCTCAAGTAAGCAAAAAGGTCCACAACCTCCCAAGATGCTGATGCTGCTGCTGCTGTTTTTGCTGTTCCAGTGATGACGACGAATTCTCACGACACGCTGCTGCAATACCAAGAAAAATGGAGGGAGGAAGAGAGGTTTTGGAAAATTGGAGTTGATTTTAGTAGTGCTGAAGGAATAATTGGAAAATCCTCAGCGATGAATTTTCTGTCTCACTTTCAGTCTCTCAGCAGCAGTGGCTGTAGTAGCAGTCAGTCAGATAAAAGAGAATGATAAAGATAAAACAACTGCAATAAGACTAATACAGTTTATCTACTCCCTAACTCGCTTTGGTGAAAGTTGATGATGTCGATGAAAATATAAAAAAAGGAAGAAGAATAGATTGAACAGGAAAAGTGGATTTTTTTCAGAGATGAAGAGAAGGGAGAGAAAATGATCGGATAATGCGCTCTTTCTGAGCTCTACTTCCTTTATGTTATTGGTAGAGATAGAAAGGTCGTGTTTTTGTAAGCGTCACTTTTTTGTTATGTATTTCAGGAAGTGAAGTGAAGCACCTTACTTTATTTAATTATCCCTTTTCCTCCACCAATTCCACTATAAAAACCATAATCCCAATATCTAATAGAGAAAATGCAACAACAAAACTTTTCCCCTCTATACTTTCTATTGTGATGTTGGCTATTGTGGAATGAAAAGTTTTTTTTTCGCTTCCGTGCGTCTACCCTGCATGAACGAAAATTGCAATGCAGATTTTTCTCCAGTTTTATTTCCCAAATAGAGCCAAAACCGTGAAGCTAGAAGTATTTTCTGTTGTTTAGCTGCTAGTAAGGAAACGGATGAAATGTAAAGTGAATAAAATTGTATCAAAATCTAAAATATTTTCTTTCTTGTCCTACACTCCTTTATTTTTTATGTACATTTCACTATACATAACCGGATGGATGGATAATATACTCTTTGACTATTCGTCCAGAAAAACAGCAAAATGGTAACAGTAGTAGAATAAACTGTGGCATAAAAACGAAAATGACAACTATGACCTTCCTCTTTCACTACTTGTATTACTGTTTTTAAAGAATGACATGGCATTTTCGCATGTTGTAATAAAAAGTTGTGATATGAATATACAATTTTTAGGCTTTCACGTAGTCAAAGTCAAATCGCCATTATTTCTCTGCCTCTAAAGTATCTAGCCTATAAATGCATTTATATAATACAGCAGAATAAAGTATGTGTACACTTATATATTGAAACATTATCATGCTTTTATAGTCAATATCTTTCCTGCAAAAGTACAAGAATTTTTGTCTGCGATGTGCATTTTTTTTGTCAATTTCATTCATATCGTTCCGCTACCATTTCTCGCCGGATTTCCCACGATTTGATCGTATCATGTCCAATAATACATTTCCCTAAAATATTAAGGAATGCCGTAAGTAATTGAGTTGACTGCTTGACTTGTTCCATCCATCCGTTCATCCATAGCAAGTTCTCTTATACGGTGCAGGTAAACGTGCATAATATCCTCCCATATATAACATGTACAATATTTAATATTGCAGTTGAAATGCGCGAGCCAAATTCAGAGAAAAGTATAGACTACTTTTTCTCATTTAAATGCAGTGTACGCCATCAACAAAACAACAGAGGCAGCATCAACCATGAAGAAAATGTAATGTGAGAACGCTGAAAAGGATATGGATGCCCACTTTGCCCCATTCACTCTTATTATTATTCACGGTGTGCAGCACACAAAAACACGAGGCTCGCACTCATGATATAAAAAAATAGCAGTGGCCGGATTTTGGTTTGGCATGCAAAAAAATAATAGAAGCAGAAAGTGAGAAATAAGGAAGAAAAAGAAACGCACTCTCTCTCTCTCTCTCTCTCTCTCGTGTGCTTTATCTGTCTTTAAACACAATAAAGGCACTCACACGAGCATGATGAGAGCTACTCAAAAGTAACGCAATGTGTTTTGCATGCTATAGTTTATTTTTGCAACCAGTATTTCTTAGTTCTTGGTTGAGAAAACCATATGAGAAGAAAGGGAAAACGCGGAAATTGAGGATAAGTATGCTGTAGTAATAATAATATGGGTAACAAAATGCTGATAGTCCATATTATTTTAACACAGTTCGGAGAAAGTCGTGGGCTGGAGGGTATTTCGGGGAAAGCCGGGTATATTTATGGTGAGAGAGTGAAAGTGCCTATTTCTAAAACATGCTCTTATAAAAAGAAATGCTGTATGCAATGATCTTCAAGTCTTGTGGCCAGTGGGTGGGATTTATATAGTTGTGAAACGGTATATATATTCAAGGCGAGTTGCAGTTTCATGGCTACCTCTTCTTAGATATGTACATGTATAGTAGTGGTGTTGTGGTGCTCACTTACTTAAAACTAAACCAGATACAATAGGTTCGCATTAGTAGACATTCAATTCATAAAAACAAGGACAAACTTTCAGCAGTCTTCTTTCATGAGGAAAAATAAGGAGGCATGCGGTGGCATGGCCAAGGCATGGCATGCGGCTTCATGTAAAACTACTCAAATAAAAAAATGTATGTGTACAAACGGTCTTACACAATTTATGCATTGTTGGACTGCTCAAACACTGGTTAAGATTCAGCTAGCATCATATTATTATGAAATCATCCTGTTCTAATGTCCATCATCTTGAGGTTTCAAATATCGAATCATACAGATTGAATAATTTCCGCATATAATTTTCTTGCATCACGTTGCGTAAACGAAAACTTAAAATTTACAGCTCAGTGAATGTTGAATAAAATTGAATTGAAGAACATCTAGTTAAAGTCAGTATTGAACTTTGGACGCCAAGTTGTTCGTAGTAAAGAAGAATATAAAAAACTTCCTGGGTTTTAACTTTATTTTAGAATTCGCAGGAAATTATCACTGATATCAAGGACAATTACACAGGGTTATATGTTTCTTCATTCATGCGTGCTTTATGCTTCATTCAAAATTAGTAATATTGTTAGTTAAAAAATACCACTTATTCAATTGGGAGGCGAAAATTTCCACGATTCATAAATTTTTATTTTGGAATTTTACAAGTTTCAGAAACAACTAGGATTTCTCAGAGCTTTCTTTTTCAGCGGCGATTGTTTACACCCCCAGCATATACTAAGAAATGTTTACATCCTACATAAATATATTACGGATAACACTTTCATGAGTGGTCGTAAACTAAAAAACGACAAATCGTTAAAAAGTTTTAATTTGGAAATATCCGCAGCCAACATCATATTTTGTTTGCAGAGAACTAGTTATGATTATAAATGTAAATAAAAGAAGGCTTGTAAAACTGGCGTATTAAGTGGCACGGTGCTGGTGATGGTGCCAAAAGTTGTTCCCCCTTTTTTATGATCCACTCATGCAAAAAACAGATTTAGTTTCATAAGAGCATAAAGCATATAATAATATGAAAGAACATACAGGAACACAATTCGCCGTATCCACTACTGATTCTGATACTGCTGCTGTTCAATGTTCTATTCACTCGCCTCCTCCCACTCCTGTGCTGCTCAAGGTACAAGTTACAAGTTGCATGAAGAACTTTGTTCAACAACAATAGCCGTTTCCGTTATGGAATGAGTAAAGAGAAAGCAAGTGGGAGAAAGCGAAATAGAGAGAAGATGCGAATTATAAAAACTAGGGAACTGGATAATATGATATAGACCGATAATAAAATTGAGTGGGTATATCGCTGAAAAAGCCAAAGTAAAGTAGATAAAAACGCATTTGGCTTGAGTGTTCTTTTTTATACATTTTTTCGTCTTCGGTTAGGTCGACGGCGGCGGCGGTGGTGGTGTGATGAATTGTAAATTATGCAGGCTACCACACACCACCACCGCCACTGCAGAGAGAGAAGAATAACTTTTACATGAGAAAAAAATAACAGAAAACGCACTTGGAACGAAAAAAATCGGAATGAAAAGAATAACAAAAATATGGGACATGGCATTGCAGAGATCGCAAATCATGAGATGGTGTCGTCGTTGTCAAAACGGCTTGTTCTATTAAGTATACGGAGTCCTCCCATAAAAGAGTCCATGACAGTTTGTATAAATACATGGAAAACAATTTAGGAAGAAAAATATCAATACTAATAATAAAGAAACAAGATTTTTATTATAAGTTATACGCAAAACTAGTCTTTGGAGGATCGAATACGACAGTTAAAGTGGTGAAATTTTGGTACTCATCTAAATTTTTGTCGCCACAAAGTGTGCGATTAATGCAAAATGCTAAGGGGGAAAGTATAATAGTGGGTTTGAATGTATATAAAAATTTAATTGTGTTTTTACATTGCTTCCATATTTTTATAGATAATAGATTGCACTGCAGCTATATAACAAGAACAATGCATACAAATAGTCTATTAGAGCATCAATAATTCCCAATGCAGAAATTATACAATTCATGTCTAGCATTTTAGTAAAGAAAATATATGGTTGCGGAATTATGCCAGTGGCTAAAATGCCGCAAATGTGAATAAGCGCATGATAGCTTGGAAAGAAGCAATCATCCTGAACAACAAAGAAGGAATCGTATGTCTCTCGGCCTGTGTACGACATCACTGGAAGCTGAAATGTGACTGGCATGCTTTTATCCAGAGTTCTTTCGTGTATTGCCTAAAAATATACATGCTTGGCTTTGTATTCTGCACGTCAACCAAGTATGAAAATCAATGTTTTACGTTTTGATCCTATGTATTATCTCCTCTTTTCTGGCAGAGATTTTCTGTTGGGTTTTGTTTCATTTTTTATGCAAGTATGTTTGCATAGAAGCAGCAAATACTGGAATTTGCGTGAACGAAATTGTGCTAACGTTGAAGATTGTATACTTTATATCTGCTGGAATTCTTAGGAAAATCTTGGAAAATAATGTTTACGAAGAAATCAATCCCATATATATTGATGCTAATGTATAAATGTCAACATTTAGTTAACTTTGTTAACGTAAGATGCGACACTTTTCTTGAAAACGATTAAAAAATATCTCACATTGAAAAGCATCATGTGTGTAAAAAACTCAAAATGCTCTCATATGTATTGATGTAAAAAACAGAGACTCCCAGATTTGTTTACGTAACAGGTACATTGGTGCTATTGGTGTTGGTAGCGCTTGATCTCAGTGGTAGACATAATAATATGGATGCATATTCGAGCAGTTTTTATAAATATGCAAAAGCAAACAAGTAAAAATTACTGCCCATTCTCAGATTTCTCATGCTTGATTAATAATTACATATTATTATAAAAACTTAGTTGACTGAATGAATGACTTTTTACGCAAAACAACATTAATTTGGCTTGTGTTACTTGATTTAGGTAGTTATTTGAGATTTGGTATAAAATCATATTATTGATCAATATATGTACTTATTACTTTATTACTTATGTATATATAATAGTAAAGCAGTTTTTAAGAGTCGCCGTGAAGTAAATATAATATTCTTCGTATGTATAGTAAATATCAGTAAATAAGTATATATATCTACCTACGTTCAAATTCTTGGTTCATGGACAATTGAAATGCAAAGAAAGTAGAAATGTTGACAATCGATTGTTTTCTTTGAAGCATTCTTTTTTCTACTTATTTATTTGCCCAACTAGAGCCTTCACTGATTCATAAAACAGTTTTTATTCGGTGCCTCGTGCCCACCACCTACACTTACAACTTCCATGCGAAAAAATACATACATACCTACAAGTACTAAGTGGGTAGATTTAGCATTGTTACTTTCCCTGTATTGATCTTTGACTGGCCTCTAAAAACTTGATTCTTTAGTCAGACTCTCGTGAACCATTCACGGATTTTTTACTTAAAATATTGGCCCAAAATCTTAAATGAAGCCGATGTTTTTTATGCTTTATTGGTACAAATTTCTATACTAAAATGGCTTTGTTGCCGACTCAGATTGCGTTAGATAGAACTTTGAAGGTTTTCTTTTAGATGAATCCGAATATCCAAAAGTCTCTACTATCAACTATATATACATATATGTATTTACATATCAAAAAAAGAAAGTAGGGAAGATTTTTGGGATACTTATAAAAGTTTGAAGACAAATGAGGTAATGCAAAATGCCAATGGAATGGTAAACAGATCGTATCGAATATTTTGTGCACATTAAAATTTTGTTATACTGAATAAATATTTCCGCTCTACTTTTGCCCTCTAAATCGTAATTATCATACTTTACAGCACCTTTTCTTCCTACATATTTTATTTCAAGTTATTTAAAAATGTAGGTGTGTTTGGTAAAGTATTGTAATTCAACCAGTAAAATCAGAGTTTTGAATTACACAGAATTGTAACTTTTGACTTTAGTATGAATGCAAGGAAGGGCGTACTTAAAGGTTGCACATAACTTTGTAACAGTTTCGCAGAAACTTCAACCTGAAGATAGATCCAGGAATTTATTTAATGAAATCAAATCGAGGTAAAGGTGCATTCAAAAATTGAGAGTCCAAGTATAGCGTTTTTACCACACACGTAATATGAAAGGGGATCTAAAACATTTTTATGCAAGTAAATCGACAATGTTTTACAGGGTTTGGTGTCTGTAGCCTCAAATTTTTTGACTCAAGACTCTTTTGACTCAAGTTGCGTTGACTCAACGAGCTTTTTACTCATTAGGTCTTTTGACTCAATGCCACTTGGATTCAAATGCGAAATATTACCAGATTATGAATGATTATTGAAAAATGGTATGTGGTGCAGTAAGCATGTTGTGTCTTCAGAATAAAGGCTTGTTCACCGCAGTTACATACCTCAATAATATGCTATATTTTTGTCTTTACGATCTATTTCATTTTTACAAACAATTAGCCAATATTAGTGCATAAGTTTTCCCCTATACAATCAATGATGATCTCTCTGGATTCCTTAAGAACTGACGAACATACATCAATAATTTAAAGAATTAACAAAATTAGCGGTAAAATAATATTTATAAAACATAAAAGGTCAGGCTTACGCATTGGCTGTATACCACTGTTCTCGGTTATTAAGGTACTTAAAAGCAATGTCACATCGTCTGTATGATCGCACTACAGTACGTAGTCAACAGTTAACTGGGCTTTTAAATATTTAAATTTATTAATTCTGTGGCTACCAGTTATACCAATAGAAAGACACAAATCTAGGTTTTATCAAATTATCAACTTAATACAGTCATATCAATAAAAAACAGTTCTCTACTTGTTCATTTTTGTACAACACGCAATATTGCAAGTACATGTACTACAATAAAGAAGAGTTGTCTTTATTGTACGTTTGAGGCAAAGAGCATTGAGTCTTAAAAAATGAGTCAAAAGGCAAATGAGTCTTATGGGTTTGAGGATAAAGACCGAACACCGTTTTACAGTCATATGAAACTAAGTAGAGTTTAAAAAATACATCGATTTGCGAAATTATACGAATGTAAAAATATCCTCTGAATATCTTTATTTCGACATATATCTCTCATTACAAAAACATACGTAAGATATAGAAACATGCATTGAAATTGTGTACAAAGAAAAAAGTTTGCTGATTGTCATTTGTTTGCTTCCTCATAAAGTAGGACGAAGGACGAATAGAGATCAGCAAGAACTTGTTTACCCTTGAAGTTGAAGAATGTTGGAAATCAGTTTCACTTTATGTAACGAAAAAGATTATAATATTAAGTTAAGTAAAGGTTTACAAATCGACCTCCTAATCTCACCGTAAAACATTTTGTTAGTCACACAATCAGCATTTGAGGTTCTACCAAGGAACGTGTTCGTGCGATTATTCCACGTCATTTTTCACGTGAATAAACTTTTTTCAAAGATGAAATGAACAACTCCTCCTCATTGTGTATAATTTAGTACTGTTAGGTGCATTGTACGGTTTTGTATAATGATTCAAATTTCGTGGAAATTTATCTGCGTTTAGCGTCAATGACAATGATATTTGTCTCAATGAAATATACAGAAATATGAGGACCTTTCAAAAGAAAAATAGAAACTTGAATATTTTTTGAAAAACATTTTGCAGTTTTATCCGCTTTTACAGATAAATCTTAAAATATACAGGAAGAAGCGACAAACGGATAAAGTTATCATGGGAGAACCACGTGAACATACGGACATCATTAAAAAGTATCTGGGTATTTTTTTCGGAGTGTTAATCACGTCAAGGGTTACGAGTTCTGTCGTTAGTCATTGTACGTTTTTACTTCGTAAACCTACTTGGTATGAAACCCATCAAACGCACATGGACTGGACTACAGCTCGAAGGTGAGCACGAGCACGAGGGTCAATATATTTTTTCAAGCATTTTTTTTATTATGGATTTTATAATATTCATCTGCTGACGTCTCTTCTTTGTACATCTTTCTTCCTTTTTTTACATTCGTCGTATTCTCCTCTTTTGGAAATATTATTTCAAGTTATGATATCAATATCAGGATCTGTGTTCGTGCTCCTTGTTGATGAACTTTTACTTTTCGTTTTTACAAATCATAATACACAAGTGCAAGAGTCCACAAAACGACAATAAATGTCTATAAATAATAGGGACAAAATCATGTTATGTAAGTAAGTGGTATAGAATAGTTCCTTGCTCTAGATTTGTAAAATTAGTACACAATTTCAAGAATAAGTAAACGCAAAGTCAAACTAAGATCATTTTTTTCTTTCGCAACTGTTGAACTGTTCCAAAAGTCATTCAGGTAGGTAAATCCTTATAATAGAATTCGAATGCACAACCAGTCGATTTAAATGGATGAGTACATTTTCAATGCATCTGGTTGGCACTGAAAATGGCAAGAAGGATGCTTAGTTGAATATGGTGGGACATGACTTTTTGCGAACCCGTCAATTCATCGATTCATGTCGCCTACTTTCTTTACCAGCTGAAAACTGTTAATTAATGATAACTAAGGGTGTTTAAAAGTCAATTGAAATTTATGAAACCAGTCGGTAGCCAAAGCTAAAGGCATGCTGAGACTATCATCCATCACTCACGTAATTGATCCGTAACCTTTTCATTTAAATGTTGAAGAATCATGCTTTCGTGAAAAAGGAAGATTTTTCCATTAATTTCCTCATTCGTTCATAGAAGATGAACCTTTGTTCCTCTTACGTTTACAGTTTTATTAAGATATTCGGAAATGCATTATTCACATGATAAGATCAAGAAATCCGGTCGCCTCGAGTCTGTTGCTAGTCCATCAAAAGTTCTCTTTGTCTTGAGAGTTATTGATATGAGTTGGTTATCCGTACACGGATTCAAGTTTTTAAAACGCCTCATCCTTCAAGATATCTTTAACTAGTCTTGTGTGGAAAAACCTATGTGAAAGCTGGAAGCCCTGCTTTGTTGTTGCTACAAGACATCTGCTACGAGCCATTATCATCCAATGAATGCCTATGTACATTCCTTCAATTGCTAAACAGTTTAAGATTCATTTCATACTTGCTGACGCGAAGAGCTTTAATCTTGACAGGGAAAACTGAACATAAAAACTCGTTATTTTTTTATACCAATTCACGTGCCGTGAGCTACTAGTTAGCAACAGCGGTGTGGTTACATGAGCACGTTGAAGTTGAAGAAATTACTTGACGTAATTTTTTGATGAGATGTGTCAAACATGAAACCGTTTTAAGTCACTATAACCTGCAATCCTTTGTAGTACAAAGAAGAAAAATCGTTTTTAATGCCCGAACACGACTCAGTGTTTGGTTATTGAAGTTTTAAAGGATATTAGGTTTGGAAAGCAGTACAGTACGAAGTAGCAGTATATACAATAATATATACATTGGAGTTAACACCATAAATGGGTAAAATTGCAACATTTTTCTTTTTTATTTGCACATTTTTTCACATTTTCGCGAATAAAAATACTTTTCACTGGCAACAGTTGCAAAAACAAATAAAGAATGAACAAAAGAAGTAGAAGAGTTGGTACTCTTTATACCTCCTTTGTCCTTTAAGAATTAAGACATGCAATGTAACATGATACACCCACACTTATGTAAACTTCGGGTCTACAATCTTCACAAACAGAATAAATTTACTACCTGTCCTGTGCATAACAAAATAACAACTTTAGGAATTTGTATTAATTCTAGAGTACGGTCAAACTTATACAACGCATTGAATTAAAATAATTTTTGTCATGAATCCAAATATTTTGATGTGATATTAATAGAACAAATACAAGGTAAATACAGAAGTTACTCTTAGGTAATCTTGAATTATAAAATATGTAATCATTTGAATCATACAATGGTACAATGGTTATCTTACATATATCTATCTCGGTATGAAATACCAAAGTCTTAAAATATAATTTAAATTCATATTTCTGAATATAACTGTCAACTTGTCAAGTTATGTGCTAATAATAATTATGTAAATGTTTTGTAATAAAAACCAGATTCCCACTAAATGTTTTAAAGTTTTACATTGGTATCAAAAATTACAAAACTTGCATAGTATGAATTTATATCATCTAATATTGAAAAAATATTACTGTGCAAATTTTGAAATAGTTTTGATGCTTACGGACACATATGCTGTAGCTCGTTAAAAAAAGTATTTTAAACTAATTAATTACCAATATTTTGATAACCTGAGTAGATGATAATGAAAGTATAAATAGATTTTGAAAAATTAAGAAAGGGTTTGATTTTTTCAAATTGGTTTTAGTAACCAAAGAGTAGCCTCGATATCCCAAAAGTATATTTATATAAGATTTGTCCTATTGTCCTGGATGTATTTATACAAATATATGAATGATGTAAACTACAAACAGTAAAAACATTGCCAGTACACCATAAGTAACGGTAGGTAGGCTAGCTTCGCAGAAATTTCTCGAGCTTCTATTTTAAAATTAAAATCGACGTGCCCAAAAATTCATAAATATTAAACAAAGTTATATATTTCAAAATACGTACCTATAACTAACTGGTGCTTTACATATTTCCAAGCATATTTTCAGGACTAAAATTAATCTTAACGTAAATATACCTAGTCAAATCGACGGTGATTGAAATTGAAATAACTGATATGATGAAACATGTCGAACAAAATTTCAAAGTACCGTGCTTACACGTTGTTTTACAAAAGTATCATGAGCAGAAATACATAACCAATAATAATTCTGCAGTCGCTTTCCCAAATAGCTTATCTTTATACACTCTTTACCACACTTCCGCATCAATTAGAGTAATTTAATTACATGTATTTAAATTACAATTAAATTACACGAAAAAATTACGTAATTAAAAATGTAATTTAATTAAACCTTAAAAAGCCAAATGTAATTAATTACTAATGTAATTGAACGTTTTTGGCTGAAAGTATTTAAATTACACTGACTTTTTTAATTACAATATCAGCGATTCCAGGGATTTTTTACCAAAAATTCATTGAAATTGCTTCTTTTTTAATACTTTTTGCTCGATTTAACTCTTGCAGTGATTAAAAATTAAGCAGGTACTGCATTTTTGACTATATACAGTGTAAAACGGCCACCAAAATTAGAGTTTAAAGCAAGAACCTTGGAGAATAAGCCATAAAATATCTGAAATGTAATTAAAATCCAAAATGTATTTTAATTACAAGTAATTGTAATTTAATTAATTACTTCAGGAAAAAATGTAATTGTAATTGCAATTTAATTGGCCCGAGCTTCAGTAATTTGTAATTGTAATTGCAATTACTTTGTAATTGCGTGCGGAACTGTGCTCTTTACATGCATAACAATATTCCACTTCTAGCATCCAGGTACAAAATATCAGAATACCCCAGTACACCTATTTGATGCAGTTGCTGAACGGAAACATCAACGCAAAAATTAGGAAAGGTGTTCATTAAACTTCATGTTCTTTACGACCTTTTGCAATGCATTCATTGCATAGATGTTACTACATAAGAGGAAATACGGGCGACACTTCGTCTTACCATTACAACACCTTGAATCCTCTCTTTTCTCTACCACATGTATTACTGTCAAAGTTCAAATTATATTCAAGATTACGATACAGAAGATCAAGACGAGCATTTAAATTCAAATATATATATATATTTATCTTCATACCATTTGAAAACGTATCACTGCAGTCACTTATTAATATTAAGTATGAAGAACCACTGACACAGTGATGGAGACATGTTGCTTCCCGTCACTCGTCCAACTCAGCATTAATACATTAATGAGATTACAAAATTTTGCTTCGTGGAACTTTCCAATAAATATTTGAAATGATCAAAATATTGATCTATAATATCTCGATCTCACTTTTGAATACCATATAATATAGCATGCCTTTAAAAAAGTCTAAAAAAATATTGTAGATCGTTTTTTAGACTATTTTAGACTTTCTGGTTCTAGATGACCATAACCTTCCATAATTTTTCGATTGCCTGCTAAAATAGTCTATGGCATTTCAGAAGAATCCTATTATTCGTTTTTTGGATGCCAACCATGTCTTTTGTATTCTTGGGATTCGTCACAATGCTGTTGTCAATCAAGTTAAACTTTTATTGATCATCATATTATTATATTGCTAATATTAACCATTGTATCGAAATGGCACAAAGCATCATGTATGATGGACGCACTTCAAATCAATCAATGTAAATTTTTAAATTCTCATGTTCCGTTTTAATGTCAACTTTGATTATGCCGCTTACGATTATACTCAAGTTGTCGGGTTTTAAAAGCTTCAAAACATAACAACAATCAAAAATGAAATACATAACATTATGCTATTGCTATTATTATTTACTAATACTTTGAAATTAGATCTTTAAAAAAAAATATGAATCATATCAAGCCAAAAAACTACGGCGTAAAAAGTGCAATTCTCGAAATATGCATTACTTATGCATCAGCAAACAACATAAAATTGCTTTGGGATATTAAGAAATGTACACATCGAAATAATATGTTTAATATTTTGTACATAAACAAACATCTTTCAACAAGAACTGAAAGCTACACCACGTGCTGTACCCACTTATATCATATTTATTGCATGCAAATGTCACGTTTCAAAAGTCTTCTTTGATCTCGTCCCAATGCCCGATTTCTTAAGCTAAGCTCATAAATATCTTTTGTCTTTCTCCTCTCAACTGCGAATATTTCAAGGTGACTTTTATATTTTCATTTAAAAATAAAATTCCACGATATAATCTTGGCTCGGCTATTTATGGTGATGTATTATTGAATCGCTTGTCAAATTGTTTTTGACGTTTGTATGTTGTATTTTTTAATAAGCTGAATCGCTGAAAACATTCTACTGCGATTCTGTCTCACCCATTTTCCTAATTTCCACCAACTCGTCCAAGTAATCCACAGAATGATGACAGAATCATAACACATTTGAGTTAAATAAAGTATGTATGCAAATTTTGAATATATACAACAAAGACCGCCTTTGTGGATTACACGCGCAATCGTCTTATATAAATGCCTTGGGAAGGTGACTTTTGGTTGATTGCTGTATAATATGTTATGTAGGTTGTCCACAAGTTGTCGGTATGTATTTTTCTAAAACAATAATACGAGGTAAGCCTAATTGCGTAGTCTCTAGTTGTATGAAAGTAGTATTAACTCTGTCAAGGATAACCTACATAGCTCCATTTCCATCAACGATTAGACAGTGAAAGCCCTACTTTCTCCTTGAAGAACTCTCCTGCGCCCACGGCCCACGGCTATGACAATATTTAACTAGTTTGATTTTCCGAGTTTCCTGATTTAACCGGTGGGTGATGTATCTGCATGTTGGTTTAACGTGACAAGAGGGCCAAACGGAAGAGGTGGAAAAATGAGGAGGATGTGTGAGGACAGGCAGGCTAAGGTTGTTTGTGTGAAATTAATTCGAAACGGCAATATCCATAATTATGAAGAGGATGGCTATCAGCATGATGGGTTCGTCGGTTTTATTCTGTGCCTCTGGCTGGCTTTGTGACAGGACAAAACAGGAGTCGTCCAAATAGCGGAAAGCGGTCGACCTAGATAAAAATCTAATTAGTGTAGGATATTATGCATGTAGAGTAATGCCCTGGAAATCAAAATCAACTTCCGCTTCATCGTCATCATCACCATTGTATTTGGAATCATATATATACCAGTGGTATCAAATCTCGCGCTCGCGTTCATCACTCCCCGAAATTCTTCATATGCATGTATTCAGATCTGTGCGAGGTCCTCCAAAAACATCGTCATGAAGGACCCGATCCTGACTACTGTGATGCATTAAAATCAACCACTATGATTTTTTCAGAGAAGGCATACATTGTGTCACTTTGATGAAGCAGTTTAATTTGAATAATTCGACTCATTCATTCATTAATATCTATTTGAAAGTCAGCAGTATTCAAACAGTTTCTGCTGACTACATAATGACTCAACTATGCATAATGAATGGGCAATGCACAGAATTGCTACAGTGCAGTGGTTGCGTTCATGCTGGTGAGCGTGCTTATGGTAGTGCAATGCTGAGGGCAGAGAGTGCTTTTATAACAAATTTGCTATGCTACAATTACGTCATTAAGTCGGATGTTGAAAATAAAGGGTTTAATGGGCGAAATCAAGTCATATGCGGAAAGGCTTAAATGGGTAAAATTAAGTCAGATGTTGATAGCAAAGGGTTAAATGAGCAAAATCAATTCAGATGTAAAAGTAAAGGGTTAAATAGGCCAATTGGGCAAAATCAAGTCAGATGATGAAAGTAAAGGGTTAAATGGGCAAAATAAGGTCAGATGATGAAAGTAAATGGTTAAATGGGGAAAATCATGTCAGATGCGAAAGTAAAGGGTTAAATGGGGAAAATTAGTCAAATGTTGAAAGTAAAGGGTTAAATGTGTAAAATCAAGTCAGTTGTTTAAAGTAAAGGGTTAAATGGGGAAAATCAAGTCAGATGCGATAATAAAGGGGAAAATAGGGAAAATCATGTCAGATGCGATAGTAAAGGGTTAAATGGGGAAAATCA
>JAQIXW010000409.1:0-31910 GCA_034700685.1 Willowsia buskii
AATTAATAATGAATAAATTACTGTAGATTTTAATTGACCTTTAATGATCAATAAAATTTTCTATAAATTTTAGTAAGATTTTGTTGAAACTGCAGATTTTCTTCAAGCTGGCAAACATTCCTTGATGTTTTAATTTATGACTTGTCTTGAGTGTAAACATTCGTGACAGACAGGGGTAAAAAGGTGGGATGTGTTCTTATCAAAAGATAATAGCAATTTTCAGCAATAAATATCTTTCACTTTTGACATAAGTGCCTACTTACTACTACTTTTACTACAACACATCCATCTACAATAAAAGTACATGTTTATTTACAACATCACTTCACCGCTGGCTGTTGATATGTTTGGTGCTAGAAGGAAATATTATGTACAACAGCAAACGTATATTGAGCGAAAAATGGGGGATGATGAAAATGATGACGAAGATGGAACATTGACTCATTCTATGCTCGCATGCTTACTTCATTTCATGCTACTCATGCGATGATGATATGATATGATCATATGCATGAAAGGGGCTCATTTTGACAGTTAATGTTATTTGTTGTTGTAGGTATGCTTCATGATAAGGTATACCTAGTCACCGTTTTTATGCATAAATTGTTCACGTTGCGTATTATTAGATTAATTTTTAAAATGTGATATTTAAACCTAAAATTTTCCATAATATGCTTTTGACTGGAATACTAAATCCCTTCAATTGTCCTTACCATATTAGCTGGCATATGTGTATTGTAACATTGTAAGAAAAGGGGGCTACGATGATGATGATGATGACGATGACTGGAACGGAACCGCGAAGGGGTAGTTTTTCTCCCACCTTCATATAGCTTTCAGCTCACTTACTCATACTCACACACTCTGCGGGGAAATGAATGGGCATATCCGGTGAGAATAATTATTTATGCCGACATCCACACATTTAGTCATCATTTTACAACCTGTGATACGGAACATGGGTGTTGCTAAACATGTGCAAGTGGAGTCGTATACGTATTATTATCTGTCTACCTGTTCTACCATATTCACCTCAGTAGGGACCATGTACCCCGTTGTAAAAATACACTTGATCGGTGTATGAAGAAACAATGTTGGAGTGATACAATGACTGGAGTAACGGCCATATTTCGTGTCAGCATGTAATCAAAACGTTCTTAACGTCAGATTGAAATAGAGATGGGAAATAAAATGTTTATAATAAGATTCTCGTTACGTAATACGCGACCAAAATAAAACTTTTTGACATAAATAGAATAAAGCTCCGCAATGTAATTATTATGAAACAGAAATGAAGGGAGAGTGAAGCGGAACTTTTGCAAACATATGTATAAGCCATGAACTTCTCTCATATATATGATTCATTCCAGCATAAATTTTGCATTTTAGCTTTTACGGTTTGTTTGTATTCTTTGGAAATGTGTCTGACGGCCGTACAAAAAATTGAGCAACTGCATGCATAAAAATACTCTGAGATTTAATTCCAAAAATAGTGGAACATTTCGTCATCAAACTTTTCCAGCCAAGCGTTTACCAATAAAACAAATGCAACATAAAATATTCAATCAGCTATTTATACATTGTACCTTTTCATATCTGTCATTAAGGTGCGCAATGATTGAAAGCCCTCCGAAATAGAAAAGCAAATATTCTTTCAAGTCAAGGGTCAGATTTCCTGTTTGATGCTTCCTTTTCCTTCCAACTTGTGTTTGTAATAACCTATCATCATTCTATTTGTGAAGTAGATCAAGGCTTTTTTGTTTGTTTTCCTATGAGTCTTTTTGTATCATGTTGTCTTTCCTCTCATTCATCCTATTATAGGGAACTTGACTATTGAGATAGCTGCATAAAGTATGATAATGGTCTAATAGACATGATTTCCTCCATTTCCTCCAGCAACAGTATCCCATCCGACTCACAAAAGCTACACAGGAAGATAAACTGGATTGCAGCTGAATCGGAATAGGCGCAGAGGAAGTTGAGATTTTTCTAAATAAATGGTACTACTACTATTTCTGATTCATAGAAAAAGACACAAGTCATACGATACACAAGTTCTTTCAATATAACTGCCAATCACAATGACAATTCTAGAAAACGATATCAGCGGGAGAGTTGAGAGTAGTGGGGACTGAAGAAGAGATGTGTGCGTATGTACATATCATATATTATATCTTTCCAGTTTGATGTTTAAGATTTTTATGAATGACTAATACAGTCCCAAAAAGCACTCATATTTGCATTCTTTTGTTGAAAGCAATCTATTCATCAAACTCTGGTGTCTCCAACGATAACCGACCGTTGGTAATGTTTACTACCTATTAGTCATCCATTGATTCTGTGTTCCCTCTACCAAGTAAAGCATAATATTAATAGGAACATACTCATGATGATGATCCATACGTTTTAGGATGGCGGGTAAGGGTAGGGCCAGGGCTGCTTCGTAGTTGAATTTTTTTTAAACAATTTACAAAACTGCTACGCAAGCTACTATTTATAGGATGGACTCCAGTCCAATTCATGAATGAATCGACGTAATGCATCGAGGGTACGAGAAGCATCTGGGAATAAACGGATGATGACCTAGTCCCATAGAAAAAAGGGTCCCCACACAGATAGTATTGCTTTTTATATACAACAAAGAATTTTTCTGTTTCCAACTCACTCGTTAATCGCTGTATGAGCTCAAGCTGGACTGTTTAGTCATCACTTTTTGCTGTTTTTCATTGCCTACCCTGCCCTATACCAAAAACCCAAAGCGAGGCTTAAGTCATCATCAACAACATCAGCTAGAAGGATCTGGTCTGGTTTGGCAGCTGCAAGGACCTGTGCGTACATATGTACATACACGCGTGTGTGTATGCAAGCATAGCATATCCTTCCGTTTTTTCACTGCCACCTCTCTGATGCTGTTTTCCTCTTCATTTTTGGGTGACTAACTGTTGAAGGGGCTTCTGTTCTTTTGTGTTAGTGATTAAAACGTTTGTTTGCAGTTTCCAATATTTTCTATCACTAGAGATTTTTGCTGGGAAAATGATATCGAACAAAGTACCATCGTCTCTAAATCTGAAATAGCATGCACTTCTTCCTTCCCTATTTGACAGACACACACATGATGACTGTACCTAATTCAAGTGCACAATGCAAATATTATTATTATTATGATTACCATTATGGGAAATGGAAATGATTCAGTTCAAAAGAACCTAGTCATGGGACATTTCTGGAGAGTGGAACGTGGGTACGTTCATGTTCCGTTCCCTCGCACAATTTCATCAGCTTCCTACTACTACTACTAGTAAAAAAGGGACATCCTTATTCTTAACGTCCGTCTGTCGCTATTATTGCGTCGTGGACCAGGGTGGATGATGATTAGTCATAAACTCTATTTCATTTAAGCATTTCTACAAGTAAATACAAGCAGAGTGCAAACTTTTGGGTTATATATATTATTTCGTAGTATTGTAACCTACAAACAATACAATTCTCTGCTGATTGTTCCCTATGAACAATTTTATATAGAGAGTAGGCATATATGTACCTACTCGCATTATAGAGCTTATGTATGTATGTGTATGCATACGTATATATGTCTGCCTTCATGCAAATTGCATTGCTTGTTGAAAACGTCTTCTTGGGTACTCTGCCTTTAAAATTCAGGTACATTGCAAGAGAATGAGTAAATTTTTTAACTAGAAGGTGAGTCTCATTCACAGAATATTCTCTCTGTATCATTCACGCGTTCCTTCACTTTAACACTTAAGGATATGCTAGCTAAACAACTATTGCTTTGGGTACATACAACAAGGCGAACTTTGAAGTTCCACTGAAACTAGTAAAGCATTGTAAACATACATATACTCGCCACTAACAAACCGTCAAACACTGTACATAGTGCACTATTCTTGCACGCACAGCAATAAGCATAAATGACTGCCTAGCTTCCTCCTCCTATCTTGCTGAAAATATATTCCTCTCTCTGCCTCTCTCTCATAGTCAGTTGTCAGTTGGAGCGTGTTAGTAAAAGAGTGGAGCTCTCTTATACTGCCATTCCAGTTTCTACTTCAAAATAAAAATCTCCAGGCAGAAGGATAAGAGATAGTTAATTCAAATAAGGCAGCAGAGCCAGTTATTTACATTGAACTGAGATACGTGGTTTTCTCATCCAACTTTTCGTTATCGGTATCCGTCACTCAGTCGGTTATACGTGCATTCTCTGACTTCCGTTGAAATACTCTGGAGGAGACTTCAAAAAGCTATATCAAAACTTACAATATTTGTTGTGATATTTAAAACAAATATAAAAGCCAAAAGAAGAGCTTATTAAATATTTTTTTACGGAGACATCGAACTGATTGTGTCAGCAAAGTAAACATTTACATTTGGAGCAGCTTTCCAGCGATAAGTTGGTTAAATAAAACAAAGTTTCTACATTACAGTAAAACTTATTGCTAGTTCTTCCTGTATGACTGTGTATGTGCTTTTGTGATTTGATCTCAATAACGGGACCATATTTAATTATAAACAGTACGTGAAATTGAAAATCCAATTTTCAAAGTTATTATTGGGTTCTGGAAAATTTGTGTAGAAATCACAAGCCATCAATGTACTATTGAGGACACAAGGATTCATTGCCATATACGGTATGCTTTACTTCATTTCTTATTTTAGGATTCAAGTTTGAATTACGGGTTTTTTTCTGCTAAATTAATTAAGCATTTTTTTGTGGTTAGAAATGTACCACACAGATTTTGCAATTAGATATGCCTTTTTAATTAACTGTCAGCGGAAGCTGCTTTTCTGATTTCGCAGTACTCGCATCATCTGCATGACATAAAGTTGTTAGCTTTGGTGACAAATCGTCTGCAAGTAAGAAAACACTGCTTGCTTTGCATGCTTTTATTCTAGTCATGCGTTACAAATGCAATATTATGAATCATCGCCTGCTTAAGTCTCAGTGATGCAATGTACAAGGCATGAAGTAGCAGGGAACCATAATAAAATCATGATAAATTTTTGCATGACCACTGTTGCTTCTCTTCTTCCATTTAAATACTACTTGCTAGTCACATTCCTTTACGTCTTCCCTTCAACATTCCATTGCATATACGATAAAAATCCTTTGCTTGCTCCCTCGCTCTGATTCCTTATGTTTGTGTAGGTAGGGCTTATGGCAGCTTTAAGTCGAGAACATAGTAATGGTAATGGTTGATTCATTTACACACAATGAGCGGAAGAATATCAAAAGGAATTTGCCGGAATTTCCCGACGAATCCAAGTTCATCTTCCTCTTCTCTTCATCCAAAATTGGAATTAGAATCCTCTTTGTTGGGCGATTTCTATTGACCAGCAAAATTTATTTCTCTCTGAGGACCATTTATAAAAGGCTTAGAAGACAGGCTTTATCACCTTACTTTCAAAATCACACCAAACCAAGTACAACTTTCATAGTATGGGTGTGGATAATAATGGAGAACTCATTGAACCCATCTGAGGGATATAAAAAGAGGATTTGATTTGGTTGGCATATATTTTTAGAAACCACGTCATCCAGACCCCTCCTTCTCACACATCTTTGGATAGCAAACTAAAATAAACTCTATTAATTAGTATGAACAATTACAGTATTCAATGGTTTTAATTTCAGAGTTCAAATTTGCTAGGAAAGGATTCAATGTATATAATAGCGACAAAATTGTATTTCCACACTTGAATTGATCACAGCCACATCTTTTGCTGTACCATGTTGCAGAACAGATTTGCCCGACCTAGTATTTACATTAAAATTGTTTTGCTTTTACATGCTAATTGATTTTTTAATTACCTTCCTGATGAGTCATCTTTTGGACCGCAGTCTCTAATACTAATTTACCTACTCAACTAAAATTTTACTACCAACAGTGCACCCGAGCAAGTTTACTCATTGCGTATACATAAAATGCATTATATTGTACTTATTTTGTTTATATAAAACTATTTGCATGAAATGTACTCAGCAGCAGCAAAAAGCGTTTTCCGGTGACGAATCTCATAGTTTTACAAGGCTTCTCATGTGGTTCCCTACAGCTCTCGCCTAACGTTTAGCTCCTTAGTCACTCTTTATAGCAGTTAGGGCATGCAATATTGTATTAACCATCTCCACCCTCCTTTTAACAACTAGTTAATTAAATTACTTCAGACTTCTTTCAATTCACAGTAATACAACAAATTGTGCATGTCACTGACGTGAGAAGCCATAAAATTTAAACCAAAATAGAAGAAACAGAGACAGTTTTTTTCCTAGCAAGTCAATGCATCGATTTTGACTTTGACTCGACATCTGTCGTAGTAAATTGATGTGTCGTTTCACCAATCAGACTATCGTGAGGAGCATAGGAAAAAACATGGTTGACAATTTTTGGAACCGATTGCTGAATGCAGTTATTTTTATCTGGAAATCATAGAATTTGTAATAATTATCAACTTCACTGAAGAAGTATAGTGCAAGAATATTATAACAGGTAATCAATCAGAGTTCATTGCAGTACACTTGCACTCTACCTATTCTCGTTATATAATCCATGGCTGTATTTAATGATAGAGCACGTCAGGTAGACACTTGATAAGACTTGATGTGAGAAGCATAAAGATAATTTTATATTCATATTGTATTGGCAGAATCATAACAATATTTTATATAAAAATCATAATATAGAGTATGATTTCCTATCATGATTTTCGCGCATTGTCTCTAATGACATTGCATAAAAAGCACTTGAAACTGAAGGTTGCTTAATTGAGGATAAAATACAGACAAAATCTTTTAATACTAATGTTCATGTTAGTGAGATTATTCTGATACATATGTAATATTATATACTGCTTTTGTATATTGAAAGTTTAGCATACTATATTTTTCATGGGTTGCATTATTGTATTGTAATATGATTGTCTGATATTTGATGTATGAAAAGATACGTAGTACGCAGTTATGATGATGATAATGGTTGATGAGTCATCTTTTTTGTGTTTTGGTAATAATAACAACCGTGTGTACGACTGTGGTGGTTGGTGATCCACCAACAGCACTCTCACGCTCAGCAGTTTTCTGCTGTTGCATGCAATGGAAATGCGAGAAAAAAGGGTTTCATTTGAGCATCACTCACTCACATACAGACACAATCCATCCTTGCAATACAGTCAACCAACATCTCTTACTCATTCCTACTTTTTGGCTCACACGGTTTTGCCTCTACACTATGCACGTAGTAGCATATAGAATATTTTTTATCATCATCATCACGAGATGCATTTACGTACGACGTATTGCGTATTTTTTTTATATTCTAAATACAATATTCATAATATAAACATTTTAACAAGATGTGGTAGCACAAGAATACTAGTTGCTTCAAGAAAGGACGTCTTTTGCAAATAATCAAGTAATTATTACTGTCTGCTGGTCCTGGCTCTTATTCGGGGAACATGAGAATCCGCAATATTATTGATACACTTTTCTTCAATCAACCTCGATAGACATGATCCTAAAATATTGTAGCTGACCCTTTTTAAAATGGATTGTATGTTTGTGTAAAGTCATCATTTAGAGTAAATTTCCCAATAAAATGATTACGCATTCCTCGTGTAGTCATATTTTCTAGAATTTAAGTAAATCCACTTCAAAGTATTTATACATTTCAATGTGTACTTGTTGCCCACATACCAACACAAACAAAGATAACAAATTGTAGGTACACGCCACCGTGCCAATTTGTCAGAAAAAACAGGGGTACATACATGTGATACGGTTGCTTATTGTTTCGCTAACTGCGTTCTTTGACTTCACACTTTTTTTCATGCTTGCTGACATGGGTTAATGAAATATGTGTACCTTTTCAAACTTTGGAGCATTTGAGGTGTCTTAATTAATGTAGAGGAAAGCGAGAAACTATATTTAAAAGTTATAAGTGGGCATCTGTTCTTTCTTCAATTGCACTTATTCAGAATTCGTGCTAATGAAAAATGTGTTTATTCACTTTCTGAGAAAGAAACTCACGCCATATTCCGCCATTTCTAAATAATAGTCACCCATAATAAAACAAGCTATGGGTACATGCTTTATAGCATAGTAGGAATCATAGTTGTTTAGACGAACTTGTGTGCAGACGTATTCCCTGAATCTAAGATGAGTCAAACACTAAAACGAAGAAGAGTAGACATGTATCTTGTCTCTTAAAATCTATACTTGTTTGGATTCTGTTTGTAGAAAAAGCGCACAACGGCGAACAGCATGAAATGCACTAGTCCTATATAATATAATAGACCATATTTTAGCATTAGTTAATAGAGTGTTTGATACACTTGTCTGGTACTGTGAACTCTATAGCTTTCCGAATTACTGCATCATGATAAACGGGATTCCTGGAATACATTAGGTCACAGAAGTGACGACAAGACAAATCGAACACATTGTACTCACCGTTATGTGAAGACAACAGGAGCTCTGACATACTTGTATGAAGGAGTGCAGCAAAATCTCTAATTAGGCTCTTACCACACGCATGCAAGCATACCACAGCAGTTTTGTTTACTTGGTACATGATGTGCAGTCTGGACACTTATCATTACCTACTCGAAATTCGTATCCGAAAGATATGAATGTTCTTAGTTCTCCCGACATTTTACATAGTTTCTTGGTTTACTCATCTTTTCTGCGTAATGCAACGTGGCACAAGGTATTAACTGAAAACTATGCTATTGTTAAGAAGAAAACCACATTCAGAGTTTAATAAGGCGGTAGAAGAAACTCTGTTTCATTCATTAATTTTTGTGCAGTTTTCCTAGATCCGCTTTTGTGGTATAATGGAACATATCGATTTTCAACCTCATTTGAATGTCATTACTTTGTACTTACTTTTTGAAAAGCTTAATAAAATATCTTTGAATACGCAAGTTGAAAACTCATTTTGATGGACTGTTTGTAGTAGTGTATAATGTGATCATCATCATCCGATATATTTAACTTTTTCCGTTAGAATTCCCATGTCAAATTTCAGAAAAACTTACATCAATCAAATTCTTACAAAAGTTGGTCGTAGTTCTCGTATATTGTATACGTAAGCAAGTAGTCGCAGATTTGTATTAGCATTTTGTAAACAAGTAGAAAACGTCAAGAAAGTCATAACGTATAAAGTTTTGGGGGCAGGCATATATTGTTGTGTATTTGTTTGAATAAGAAGTTCACTGGAATGTGGATATTACTATTCGTTTTCAATCTATTGTATTGAAAACTTGTACTGGAGAAAGTATGGATAAGGAAAGTCCACAATAGAAAGTGGAAAGAATTCCGGTATTTTCTGGATTGGGTTGATTGCATTATAAGCGAGTGGGGGAATGACTGAAAGGCGTATTTTTGCCAAACCTCCCACGCACAAAATTCACATCAAGAGAAAGAAAGTTGCTTAACATATATAGCCATTTTTACTTGTATAATACCAATGCGGTGTGCCTTCCATTCCAGTTGACTCGCTAATAATCAAAAAGTGAACTAAACATTGTATTGCTTTCTTCCTTCTGTCATGGCATAAGGGTAGTATATTACTTTTCACCAAGTGCAGTACACCTACTACTACTTTCACTACTCCTCTGCAAAATACTGTACTGACAGAATTACGAGTAACTGAAAAAGCTCCTACATTTAAAGACTGCGGCAAGCAAGGTGAATAAAGTGGGCAAATATGCAGAGGCGTCAGGTGTCGATACTCCATATTGCCATTATCAACTTATTTCAAATAAGAGTTCACACTGGAAATTATATAGTATTTACAGTCTAAAACACTAAAGCCTCTGCTTAGCTCTACGAAATTCTCAAGTTGCCCATTTCTCATCGACACAACAGAAAAGTATAATCCCTGCGTGGCTCCATAAAAGTGATACTTTGTTTGCATTTACTTCACTTTTGCCAACTTTTCATGGGAAATTTGACAGTTAATAGCTTCTGCAATTGTAAAGAAGGTGGAAGCTGTCCTTATATTCTTCAGTTATGTTCATGCTTGGCTTAGCTTAATAATATGTGTTTGGTGTTTGTGAACAGGAGAAAATGTATATTGGCATTCACCTGTAATGATATCAGCCCACACATTTTTCTATACATTCTCTCCAGGGCATCTTTTTGTGTTTATCCACTGAAACCCCTGCCTGTCTTTCTCTTTGCTTTTCACTTCACAGCTTATAGCTTGCTTGTTATAATAAAATAAAGATGGCAAAAGCGAGGGCTGATAGCAAGAAATAAACATGTAGGAGAAACTACGCAATGTTTTTGCATCTAAATATTAATTACTATTCATTAAAAGCTCATCGGCCTGTGAAATTATGCGAGTCGTGACGTTAGCGCCATGTCGAATGTATATTAGTATACAATGTGTCTTTAGCCATGCATAAAATATATTATGTCAAATTAATTTAATGAGAAAATATTCATGTGTAAATAATAATTTTTTTTTGTTTGTGTTGTGTCATTTGTAGGTGGAATCAAAGATTTTTCACGATACTATCGCGAGCTGTGTGACAGTTGCAACAATAAAAAGGATCTCACAATAGGATCAACGATGCCTCTCACAAGTCACCCGCCGTCTTTTCTTCTTCCCCATGGCTCTCCCTTGCCCCCACTTTCGCCATCCATCGTGTCAACGCCAAACTGCGGTATTGACCGATTTGAAAATGAACCGCCTACGAAAGTACTTCCTTATTTGTACGTGGGCAACGCCAAAGACTCGACGAATGCCAAGCTCTTAAGGGAGTTAGGAATCGGTTACATCCTTTCCGTTACCACCAACTCGCCTTTCTCTTCATCTTCCACGCCATTACCGTCTGCCTCCTCATCGCCATTCAGCAGCAACAACAACAATCACATTCACAGTAGTAATATTGATCATCAGTCTGAATTCAGAAAGATGCAGATACCTGTGTCAGACAACCTGTGTGAAAACCTAGCTCCTTATTTTGATGCTGCGTATGAGTTTATCGGTAAGTTTCTTAAATCTTTTATCTTTACTCGTGTACAATGCTGAAATGTAAGGAAATTAGCCTAGACAAGCATTTCCGTTCGTATTGTCTACTTTCTGGAAAGTCTGATCGGAAATGCGAAGGAGGTAGAATAATGTGTGTACACACTTCTCTTAACACCCACTTCCCATTCCTACGAAAAGCAATCGTTATTCATTACAGCGAAGCATTATATTACATTTTGTTGTAGTAAACATTCCTGTTTAAGCAGCAATTGTGTTCACGTGGGCTAAATCTAACATAAGCTCGCGTTAATGGAAAGTCAAGTAGACTCTTCATTTTATTTCCAGTATAGAACTGTACAGATATAATATTTTATCACAGAAGATACTACTTAAAATTTCCTTCCATTTCCCGTGAAACTCCTTCTCTGACAATTTTCATTTTGGAAAAGGATGTGATAAGAAAATGTAATTCCAGAAGATGAGATAAGATGACTGACTGTTTAACCACCTACAAATATTTGCTTTAATTTCATTACAATTTTATCGAGTTGATTTGAGATAATAAAAGTTAGCTTTCAATCACTTATTTAATTTAGGGCGTTTTGAGATTTTGTATTCAGCTCATAAAATACGCATTTATTTCCTTACATTAAATAATGTTCACGAATACAAATTAATGTATATTCTCATTAACCTATTTACCAAAGCAATACTAATTTTCAATGATTTATATTTTGTATTCACAGAGGATGCTCGCAAGACCGGGTCCAAAGTATTGATTCATTGCCAAGCCGGGATCTCCAGGTCACCCACCATTGCCATCGCCTACATCATGAAACACATCAACCTGAGTACCCTTGAAGCTTATGCATTTGTACAAAAAGAACGCAGAATCATTTCACCCAACCTCAACTTTATGGGCCAACTAGTGGAGTTCGAGTCAAAGTTGAAAGGCATGTCCAGCAGCAGTAGTAGTAGCTGTAGTTCAGAAAACGACTCCAGTATGGAGATGGAATCTGTTAGCTCTTTTGAGGAAGGATGTGGTGGCAGAAGAAGTTGCAGCAGTACCAGCAGTAGTGGTAGCGGCAACGTCATCATTAATAGTACCTCTAGTGATAGCAGTAGCCGTAGTAGTAATAGTTCTGTTAGTCATCGTAATCTTATCAATAATCACAATTGTCATTCCAGCAACTCCACATCCTCAGGGATTATTACCAGTGCTATTGAGATTAACAACAGCAGTAGCAGTAGTAGGTCTACACCTATGTTCGTAGCAGATTAATATAAATCGCTAATCATCTTCTAACAATAATACCTAAAACCGTACGTTAGCATATCGCAAAATGTTATCAGCAAAATAATTTTATTATAAAAAAAACCTTGCATAATGCTATGTATTTTCATTAGAATATTTTACAAAACCCCTGTGTCTTAACTTTTCTTTCACTTTTAAATAACAATAATTTTTCTTCTTTTTGAAAAAATACCTTGTCCGTGTGAAATACGTTTTTGAGATGTAAAAATATTTCCAAAATAAATTGTTGAGACATACATAAAGAGGTCATACGTGACACACCATGTAAATTCTTAATGCATGTCATTCAGTGACATTGTATAATATTATCTTTTCTCGATGAGTAATTCTATTATTTGCTGTTTTTACAACATCACTATATTTTCGTTTGTACGTACGATTTAGGTGAGAAGAGGGGTTATCCTTATTTTTAATAAGTCATTATTTATTATTATATTATGTATCGTATTTCGTTAGCTAAACCTAATACAATATTACGTTACATTGTGTACATTTTCAAGCTCTCATTATTACATTTGTACCAAGTTTTTGTACCACCATTTTGTCGTATATAAAGCTATTTACAATTTCATTACTAATTATTGTGAATATGGGTGTTGTTGCATACTTCATTGTAATTAATCGAGTTTACCAGCAACATATTATTGGTTACAATGGACCAACAGGGTTACCAGTATCTAAATATCATAATGATACATGGCGCTGTTAAGTTAGAGGAAGTTTAAGGTTTGTATAAGGATGGCTATTGTAAAACAATATTATTTTATGGTAATCAGCACTACTGGAAAGATGACTAACGTTTTGTAAATATAGTCAGTTATTATTATCGCAGATACATGACGAGGATAATAATTAAATATTATAAACATACTACAGTTATCAGCATGCCATATTAATAATAATAATTAGTCACTTTTATTGAAAGAAGGTTATCGCTAATATTGGTAATGAAAAATGTACTGTATTGTTCCTCATTTATGGGGCAAGCCTAACATGTAATCGAAAAATTGTTGTATAAAAGTAAAACAAATTGACTTTCCAGAACTGTTGACTCTTGTCATTAGATTTAGATATTCGATTAGATATACATAAAGCGTCTTTTGTATCTTATCGGTACAAACGATTAGTAAATCTAGAATACAATAATAGGTTTTTGTACAGAGACGAAAAGAAAACCAAAAATGACGAGATTTGATAACGTATTTAATAACTTATACTTTTTGACTATGTGTCATACAACTAACAATAATTTAACAATACCAGATACTATTCAACGTTATGTATTTATGTGCACATAAGCACAAATTCTCTTCCCACGTTAACATCATCGTTGGGGGAATGTGTTTTTCGCATCATCATCAATATCTAATGTTGATGTTGAAGATAACCCATTTCGAACATTTGAATGAATCAGTCTTGTTTACAAGTCACATCTCTTTTATAGACTAATTTAATTAATGACAAATTTTAATTTGATTAATACTTAATAAATTCGAAGTTAAGTTCGAATAATTTAAAGAAAATATTTTGAATAAATATTTGAGTTCTTGCAGTGGTGAACAGTACTAACGACTTTTGTATGAAGACTTTTTTTCTCGAAACGGTTAATTTAAAAAATTACTTAAACCATACTTTTAGTTTCCAAAATTGTGGACATTTCACAACTAATATTGTACCCTAATAGTACGTAAGTATATAATGTCAATTGCGACCATTATTTTTGTAGAAAATAATGGCCTTCCTATATATGTGTTCATTTTTCGTCGTTTATAAATGGTAGAATATTTTAAGTGGATTAAACTTAATGAGAACAATGCGATGAAAAAAATGATGAAGATAATAATGGAATAATAAAAAAATAAACTGTGTCAAATATAAAACTAACCTGGATGATTTTATACATCTTTTATTCCCATCAACATAAAACATAAAACTGGGCTAATGACGAATTCGGATTTCCCCGCTAATGAACCCTGGATTGATTCAAATAATGCCATTTTCATGTTTTTGTTATTCTACTCTCATTATTACTTTTAGCGGCTTACCTGCCATTGTGACTCATCAAAATTCTACTCTGCTGTCATTCCAGTTTGGCCTAATGAGTTTAAGCAAATACTTTTTTTCCGTTAAAAGGTTTAACATTAAAAAGAAACCATTTGGCATACCGATTTAGTAATATTGTCATATAAAAGTGGTATATCTTTTATAGTATGCTTATCAAACTGAACATTTACATTCACTTTGTGACAGAGTTCAAATTTTTTGAGAACATGATGCTAATACTCATTTCAAAAGCGGTGTTGTGCATTAATTTTTTGTAGGGCTTGGATTTTACATTATATAAATTTTGGAAACTGGAATGGAGGCAGGCAGCATATGATTGCAGATGGAATTTATTTCAAATCCAGAGTGAATGTGAATCTCCATACCTGTAACTATCAATTTGTTTGAAAATGAAAGATGAACATACATATTTCTTGCTTATACAAATAAATCTCCTCAAAGGGATTTTCTTTAATTTTGAATGAAGTATGCGTATCTTACAGATTTTATAACAGATAGTACTTTTAAAGCCTTCGCAAATGAACTGCTTTAAAACTCAATATCCCGGCTAACGACAAACCCCTTATTTTAGTTACCATAAAACAGCATAGGTTCGTCACAATTAGCTTATTCATCAGTAAACTTAAATTAAGAAGAGTGAAGTGAAGTAAATTCATTACCCATATTTTAAAAATATCTATATTCCACCAGTCAATCCCATTTTGCAGCAGTAAATGAAATTTATTTTCAAAAGTTAAACGAGGTAACGCACGCATAAGAACAGGCGTGTAAAAATTTATTCAAAATAATAACCAATAAAATTTGCCATGATGTTATACACCTGGATGCACATAGATATTTTTGCATTCGTGATTTTATAACCTCCATATAAAGTAATCGGAAATACCTGTTATTCACTCTCATAAATGGCAATAGTCATAATTTAAATCATAATTTGTATCCTGTACTACACTACAGTCTACAGGAAAGTATTTGACAACGAAATGAGTGTTGGTGCAGCATAGTCTGAACAAAGAAACAAAAACTCAAGCTCAACCACAGACTTGACTTTGTCTTATATAACGCAAAAGTGAAGTTGTTGTTGGCACTAGTAAAACACTTTTTTCGTTCTTAATTCATCATACAATACCTGCTGATTATGAGTTGAGTGTTGAGATTGAGGTGATGAGTGATCTGTTGGCTTGATGACACGTCACGTAAAGTTGGGTGACCAACGATATAGCGACATGTACGTTTGAATCACGTCTTACTTACCCTTTTTCTAGTTTATGTACACAAAATGACTAATCATTGCATGAACGCAAAATATTGTATATAAGGATAAGGGTAGTAAAAGTGTAATGTATGTACAGTTTTTACATAACTTTTACTGTCTTCGTAAGAATACACTCTGTCACTGCAAATTGACATACCAAATTCATTACTATAGTAGTCGATCACTCATGCCTGACCAGGTTTCTTTGATGGCTTTAGCTGAGCCCAAAAGCATACGTGTTGAAAAAAAATTCCATACCATCATTGCATCATTGCATTTAGCCATAGCTAGGACGTTATCGGATGAATTGTAGAAAGGGTTAAAGCAACTTGGAGAATACATGCCTCTTATAGTAAATATTTTATTTAAGAATGATAGGCACTGCAGTTTAGATTATTTATACCTATAGCAGAATGAAATCTCATCCTGATCGAAGAATTATCAGTTGCCAATTTCATAGAATGTATATTACTAATGCTTGTAATTTATAACAATTTCCATGTTTCATTTCGATTTGGCTAGGTACTGCTTTCTTTGCTTTATTTTTAAGATTTTAAGTTGAAAGGTACGATGTTAGTATTACGTGGACGAAATTGAAATTGATTCCTATGAGTTTCAGTTGCTGATGCTTCGGAAAAATGATTCTTGGAAGATATATCAAGTTTATAGCTTCGTCTTCGTCTGAACTAACAATGCATTGTTCTCTAACGATTATTTTATGCAGAAATGACAAAATGCAGGCATGTTTCAATTTCAATCAAAATTAATTTATCAGCAAGTAGACTTACCTATACTTCTTGCATAGAACTTCAGTTTATCAAGAATGAGTTTAAATACTAAAAATACGTTTACATACATCGTAATTTTTGTAATTTCAATATCAAGTTTTGGTAGATTTTCTGTTAAAGGGACAGATGACATTGTAGTGCCGCCTCCAGGTTGAAAACGCTCAGCAAGATTTATATATTGTCTAACTTCATATCTTTGCTGCATAATCAGTGCGATTCCTTAATGTTTCCAGATGTAACAAAGGATAAAGAGGTAATTTGCGATGCGATTGAGAAAGGAGACGTGGATATAAAAGTGGACATTAGCGGTATGATGGATTATGATGATTTGCTGCGACTTACCGTCTGGAACTCAAAGTACAACTTACGGAGTGGAGAGAAAATGTTTCAATTCAAGCCAGAAGTCAATTGGAAACGAAGCATTCTCGCCAGATTGGGCGCAAATTTCATAAAAACCTGTCCTAACGAATTTGTTGATCCCCAGTTTGTCAATGCTGCAATAGAATTTTTCATGATATACCAAAATTCTGTCAATGAATCTATGGATCACTCCATGCCATGGAATGCCCTAACTACTATTCTAGATCTTTGCATAGCCAACAGCCAACAAATGGATATGACATCCACTGGATATCTAGTAATTTGCTTTTAGCTTTTTTAGTGTACAGAAAGCTTGTTGTAACAATTTTTAAACTGCAAGCAACATGTTTAAAAACCTGAAAACATTGTGCCTATTAGTTAACAGGCTTGAATGTACCGGTAGAAGACGGAACAGAAGAAGTTAAAATTTTACCTCCTGAAGAACTTGCAGATTCAAGCAATGATTTAGACATCATAATAGACACTGTCTGGTGGCTTTTTAGGTACACTCATAAAACAAATATATGAATACATATTTTGAGATAAAAAGCATAATATGCCAGTTTAAAAATTTGCTTTTAAAAGTACTAAATTAATTTTCCAGTTTTACCTTTGGTAATTGCTATTGGTCAGCGGAGAACCCCAGCTTTTGGGCAGCACGTTTTAAACGACTGTTTTACGCTGATTTTTTGCATGATTTGAGAGTGCGATGGTTCGTTGTTTGTTTTTACACGATGCGATGAAAATGAAAGGCGAGTATTAAAATTTCTATGTTTTACGGTTTCAGGTTACACGCAGGACCAAACACTGAATTTGGTGTAATATTTGGAGATTTTCCGTACGAAATAATACTAAAAAATATTCGTGTTTGTGTGACTGCTGCTTATACAAAAAATGGATTGGCAGATAGGCAACTCGTTCGCTCACTTACATTAGCCGCACCCGGAGCAGGAATCGAGATGGGTTTAAATAAGAAAATCGGAAAGCCGCTTTAATGTTTTGTAGTATTCGATTTAAATATTATGCTGTGCTATAAAAATGAAAAAAATAAAATTTTGGTGTTTAATGGAGTAAATAAAGAAAACGCAACGAAACTTTGGAGAGATTTACAATTTTATGGTAATTGGAAACTTTCATTTATTTATTCATAGGCGATAATTATAAAGAAACAAACAGCTAGCGAGAACAACATTATTTATATATTTATCATAATATTTATCTTTAGTAGGTAAAAAGAAAGTTGTGTTAGTTTAATATCTAAAAAAAGAACAACAATTTCATACGCACACACGCGTCAAAATAGAAGGTTAAAATTCCCAATATGAAACCGGAAATATTGCGCTATTAATATTCAATGTTAATATATGGCAGTTGAGATTCGAAATTCGCAATCATCCTTATCGTCATCAATCTTAATGTGTGCATTCTTAACAAAATGCGTAAGTTATTTTTAGTGATTTTATTAGTAGTCAGGATATTTTTGCTTATTGACTAGGGTCAAGGCACCAAATAAGGTTCTCTGGTCTACATAAGATTACTATGTGTATACTTTCTATTTTACATTCACAAATATGTAATATAAAAAAGAAACCTATGAAATATGGCAGCGTCCGAATATTTTTGTTAAGTTTTACAGTGACATAAGTAGGAGAGAGATGCAATTTGATTAATTGAGTCGTCCAATACTACGTACATTTAGCAGAAAGCATACTTTCTTCATAAAGTAATATTTCTCCAGAATATTTAAGATCAGACATGATACAACTTACGTTTTATAATGTACATATAGGTCTATGTAAACATACATAACCTACATAACAAAATTGTGTGTAAAGTTGTTAATTAAAGTACCAAGTAGCAATATGTAGACATAGTTTGTAAAGAAAAAGTTCCAATACTAGAGAGACTTAAGTCCAGTATAGGTGGTAGCACATAATCAATTACTTTCTTCTTTGATTTTTTTACATTAACAGTGACAATTACGTCTTACTATTAAAGGTAGTAATTATAATGATATATTATCTTTTAAAATATTTCATACATCGAATGCAAATTGCATCTGAGAAATGTAAGCACTCACAGCATACATTGCAGAAACAACGATTCGATAAGTATTATACTTTCGCAATCGATTGTTTATGCACACACCGGACACTGGTAAAATATTAGATAAATACTGACGAAAAGGCTAAATGAAACCACTTAAATGAAATTACATTACAGATAAATGTAGCTAAAAGGTTGTACATTAAACAAGAAATGAGGGTGGGGTACTTAATATGAAACTGAAAACCGTGAAGTTTGGTACACTATAACACAATAATAGTTTTAAGTTAAGTTTACAGTAACGGGAATTTGCATAATCGAATAATCATTTAAAAATGTTTAAAATGATAACATTAGTTTGAAATTAATTTAACGTTGAATTGCTTTACACAAAAAATCGAAAAGCACTTTTAAGCAATCGAAACGGCAACTTAAAATTACCCATCCATGAATTGCTTTTGGGGAACAGTCTTTTATTTTACAGAAAATGTGATATTGATATTAAACTTTTAACTTAAACCGATTCACTCTTTTTTTCTTTTGAATTTTCTCCAAGCTCTCTAAAATTCAGTCACGTTCTAATTCAGATTTTTGTAAACCATTTTTTGAGACTTTTTTCTGCAGACTATTTAAATCTTAATAGTAGCATACAAAATTGAAAATCTTACAATTAGTAAATAATATAATAGTATACAGTATATAAATTACCCGTAAGAATCAGTATAGTTTGAAAAGTCACTGTGATTATAGTAGTACATACGAAACTCACAACTTTATTCGGTAGAATAAAAATGGAAGAAAGATTTATTAAAGTGCTGCATATTTTAGTCAATTGAATCATAGTAAGTATGTTCACTATTTTATGTAGACGTATGTATCAGGAATATTATAATTTAATCGTTCGTTTTTAAAAGTCCAACGAATGTTGTATGATTGATGACGAGGTCTAGTATGAATTGCAAAATAGCTATGACTAAATAAAGGGAATTCTACATTCCTAAAGTGTAAATATAAAAACAATCATAATTTAAGTATATATTATTTTTTTGTTAGTGAATCTGTTTAATATAGAGCATAAGTAGTATACATTGAAATGTGAGTTAAAGCTTTTAAAAATATCCAGAACGTTAGTAGTACAATCTCGTCGTTGTGTTAAACTGGTCAGTATTTTTTGTAATAATATAAAAGCATACAATTTGACTTATTTTCAACAGACAATTTCACAGCGAATTAAAAATACGGTATTAATTTGCAATTTGGTTTTCTGTACATACATTACATTTCACAGTCATACATATTGCAACTTAACAAAGCACTTCCTTTCACTTCTTAAATACATATCTTACCATAGTCATTTCTCATATAATATGTACATTAACATTTTAAAATCGTATTTATAACCAGTAATGCATTGTCAATCATACCTACGTGTAAAAAACTAGATATTATAATGTTACAATTAATATTGCAGACTAAATTCATGATAATATTTTATGACTTGGGAAGTCTTCTACACTTCTTGGAAGAACAATTATTAATTTTGTTGCATTAAACAAACCGAATACAATACATATTTTGTAGGATAAGTTGCACCAATGCGATAGGATAGCTACAGTAAACACAATTTTGGTGGTACATAGGGTACAAAAGATTGTGTTATTCTAAATTATCCAGATGGTGATTTTCAATCTGTAATGCGATACAAATTATTAGGCTATATATTACATGATACGCTACCACAAATAATAAATAATGTTAGTGTTTGGGTATATATCATCCGAAAATTACCGAGATTTTAAGCAAAAACGTTTAAAGTATCTAACTATATCCGATTCGTAAATGCACATTGGCTTTTGAAACATTATATAGCGCATAAATTATACTCACATTATATGATTTACAGTTTTTTGTGATAATTCAAATTGAACTCATGCGTAGATGAAGTTTTCGTATTGCATAATAATTTGAAAGGGTACAAATATTTTTTTCGTATGCTCAATTAGTTGTTGAGTCTCCCGCTTGAAGTTTCCCTACAACTAACTTAACCCATCCTCTAGGCATTGGGTCATTACTACCTGTTCCATTTGTGCTGCTGCTTTCATTAATATTAGAACAACTAGCACTTGTGCCATTATTGCTGCAACTCTGTTCAACATTGTTGCAGCTACTTCTGGAAATGGCACGTTCTGTAAGTGGAGAATTTCCTCCACTAGAGTCAGTATCACTGCATCGTCTACTGGAAGGAAAGCTGGTTGATTTGCTCGGCGACAATTCAATGACAGTATTAATGGTGGAGGTAGAATGTTGAGAGCTTGTCTCACTTTCATCTTCCCCTCTATTTGACATTCCAGCCCTCCACAAATCTAATTCCTTTCTTCGCTCTTGAATCGATTTCATCCCTTCGAAAGATGGACTGGGAGGCTCATTTCTCTGAAACCGGGAACATTCTTCCAGGTGCTTTAGCTTCTCCAAAATGACTTGGCTTCGAACCAGACGACTCCTTCGGCTATCTACAGCCACGGATGCAGCAATGCACTCAGCAGCAGCTACAGCTGCCGCTGCTCCAACGACGACGGATTCAACGCTATTTGGCACATTAGCACTGATACTATTACTTCCAGATGGTAATCTGGTATTGCTCAGTCGAGCAGCTAAAATTGAAACAGAATTGATGTCTGCACTATGATGATGGTGATGATGATGTGAGGGAAAAGAAGATCGTCTTCTGGTAATGGTAGGGGAACTTTTAGCTGACGATGAGGAAAGCAAAGGTGCGTTGGAGGAACCACCGTTGCTACTACTCCCATTCTCTTGACTTATAATGGTCGATGAAGGTGGGACCAATCCTCCCCAGTTTGCGTTCCCACGGCTTATTCCTGAAGAAATAGACGAGGCATCACTGTAAATGGCACTGTCTGGAAATATTTCATTTTCCAGGAGACTCTCAATAGCTTCAAATGAACGCTCATAGAAGCTGTCTGCTGAAGCATCACTATCAGAGTGAGCCTCACCCTCCTGATCAATATAGCTGAGGTAGAGGTCTCTGTGATTGATTGCCTTCCTCCCAGACCGGTAAAAGTCTTTCGTGGAGCCTCTCCCATTGACCATTCCACTAGGTGCAGAATCTGCTCCATTAATACTTCCTGTGTCAGTGTAATCCATTGAGTGAAAGTTTCCATCAGACGAATTTTTCTCGTCTGTCGTGGAGGAGCTAAGTGAAGTAACGGTAGAAGACATGGACATAACAGACCTCGGTCGACAGGTAGTGCTGTCACCAACTCCATTACCCATGAGTTTTGCCAATGCGTAGTCAGAGTGCTCCGTTGACTGGGCTAGTCTAGCACCGATTTTTGATGTCATGTTGTGGTTCGTGTTTTCACAGCTACCCAAGCTACTAAATCCACTAGAGGCAACGCTTTCACAGTTTTCACTATCAGAGTCACGATCATCTTTGACCATGTAGCGTAACTTTTGCTTCAAAGACTTGCGATAATTCCTGGGCAGCATATGATGCATTCCCTTCAGTGCAGGAGAGCCACTGCCCTGACTCATTTTTCTCACATTTCCTCTTCCGTTCTCTTTTATTTGATTAGGATCAGGGGAACCCATTGCCGGAGATCCGACAGCCGATCCTGTTGTTGATGGTATATTCGGATATGAGCCATAATTGACAGTTGATGAAGAACCCCTGCGACTGTTGTTAGCTGTAGATGTGGAGAAGGCACCGGCCATCATCATATTAGGTTTGAGCCCTGTCAATCGTTGTGTCACACTGAGAAGTATGTGTTTGATTGATGATTTGGAGGAGCGATAAATCTTGTGATCAGGGTGAACATCGCTAACACTACTAATGTTTTCCATAGAGGTGACTGGTGTTAATTCCGCTGTGGCCATATCATCATCAACATCTTCCTCCGCAGTAGTTAAAATCCCTGACGAGTTCGAATTGGGAGAGTGTCGTGCCATTTGTGCGTTGAATTTACTCATGTACTGTTCCATCTCATCATAACTGATGTCAGAGGGGCTCGGCTTGTCAGATGCGATTGTAAACGGCCTATCAGAATATTTGCCATCTCTTAGCCGAGACTTAAATGTTGAACATCCATCTACTGCAGCCTGCTTGCCATTGATCTTATCTTTGATTGCTTTGGAAGTGGGCGAAGATGATGACGTGAGCGGAGACGAGGGTGGATTAGGCACGGAGTGCTGACCAACTTGAAAGCTTCGAGGAAGAGAGCCAGACTTGTTATTTGGGGTGGCCAAATGCTCATCTTGTTGTTTCAACCACACCGCTGGTAACGTTGGAATATTTGCCTCTGATGACGAGGAAGAATCTGAAGTAAAAGAGTTGGGAAATACTCCAGAGTCTCCGTGAGGCAATGGTTCTTTGGATTGATTCAGTTCAGCGGAATTCTGACCTGGAATGGAGATCAAGCCCATTTCCTTGTTTCTGGATGATGAGCATGTGAATGAATGCGTGTGTCGGATATTAGTTTTTCCACTTGATTTTTCGGGTGAGCTCTCATGATGATTCTTGTTGGATCGATTTTCACTTCTTCGGAAACTACTCCACAGCAGAGACAGTGGATCATAATGTGCTAGTGGACCGTTCATAAAACGTCTCGGGGTAAGGGTGGATTTGTTTCCAGGATCGGAAACAGTTCGTTGAACATTCTTTGTCATCGAGTTATTATTGCCGTTGCCTGTCTCATGTATGACATTGTTTTCATCAGCGCTGCTCGTTACAATGCTAATGTTTTCGCTACTTATCTCAGCCATCATGTCTGATGAGGAACCTCCGATTCCATTAGATGATGAAGCCTCACTCTCATTACTTCCGGTTGGCTTGCTTGCACTGGAGGGTGCATTGTTTACACCAGACTTAATCATCGAATTTGAGTTCTGCATTGTTCTTCCAGAAGTTTGTGCACCCAGCAGATCCCCTTGTTCTTCAGTTTCCGTTTCGGATGCAGTTTCCTCTTCATGCAGATTTCGTTGCTGGTGCTGAGCCAAGGCCTTCCTCAAGTGGACCAGTCTCTGTTTGCTAAGAATCCTCCGAAATTCTTGATTCTGCATAACAAGCTGTCCCACAATCTCTTCTATGGACTCTCGACGTTCTTCAACCACTCTACCGAGTTCATGTCCGCCCTCATCAATATCAGCCAGCTCTCCATTTTCTTCTTGACAGGAATCAATCTGTGATGCAGATTCTTCCAGCTCCCCATCCACTTCTCCAATAATACTGTCATTAGAGTCGAGTGTGTAGTTGGAAGCACCGTGGATATGGGTTGGAGACAAGAAACTCCCGTTTTCACCCGTTCCGTTCTCTCCCTTCCCCTTTCCGTAAAAGCCAGGCTCCGACTTTCTACGCCATCCACTAAGCTTTTTCACCTTGAAATGAAAAAAATATATATTCATACAACATCTTAGCAAGCATTAGGAAAACGCACCAGCAATCGCTGGTAAACTTTTATTATTTCCTGAAAACTATGTGCTAATAATTCATTTTTGTGCTACAGAGTATTTACACTGATGCAATCTCCATTATCCTAACTTTACTACCTACATGCATACTATAAAGTGATAGACTAATACCGCTGGTACATAATACAAGCGTGACCCTGGGTAATTTACTTTTACTATTGCTATTTTCAAAGCCCTTTTCATGTCAGTGTAATATTGACCAATAAATGAAACAGTAAGCAGTAAGTCAGGGAAAGAGCAGAGTAATATGTAACTTTATGGAAAAAATAATTATCGGGACCCCTGCTGAACGGTTCTGCTTCCAAGTTCGCTTATTTGCGACACTAGATCAAGTAGTGTGGTGCTAGAATAATTGTATTGTGCAGGTAGTTAAGTTTTGTGTTCGATGCAGTTCTACTGGAGTGTATTGGGATATTCTCCAAAGAAAAAGCAAAACTTTGTCCCCTACATTTGTCTGTAAAAATGCTGAGCATTAGGCACAGCCAACTTTTATTCTCAGTGACAGAAACTAAATTGGGATAAATGTGGCTTTTTTGTGCAAAGCCTTTGTGGCAAAGAAAAAATGTGTTCAGGGTGGGTGGCATTTATTTTGGTGCTATTACACACAAAACATGAAATATGTGAAAAGGAAACTTTTGTTGCACTTGAAATGTTGAAATAGTAGGTAATAGTTGAACGAACATTATTATTACATGCCGGTTTAGTATATACCATTAGCAATGTAGCTTTTGAATGTGTACTTAAAGTGCATTTGATTGTATAAGGGAACATACCAAGCGTTTTTCCGCAGAGCTAGTTGATGGTGGACAGCTAGCACTACTCATTTTTCGATCGATTGCAACTTCCCTGTCCCGGCTTTCACTTCGCTCCCTTGAACTGTCCACGGAAGTTCTGCGGCTTCGTCGAGACGTTGCAGGAGACTAAAATAATTAGAAAAGAGGAAAAGAAGGGGATGTTAGATATATATTGTGGTCATATGGATTTTTTTTACAACTCTGTTCATAAACATCTCTCCTATCTACTCCGTGTGTAGTAAACTAATGATAAAACGTTAGCTCCCAAAGCTTAACAGAAAACTTTTTGTACTATGGAATGACATTTCTGGGAAAACCTGCATAAAATGCAGTAACATATATCGATATACATTTAGTGTTTAGGAATTCCTCTCAAAACAGACAGTTTCTCCACTCATCTCATCTCATGAAATCTGATTCATCTTGGAATTTTGCTTTATGTACCCCTACATTGCATGCCGGAAGGTATACGTGCGGCATCATAAAATGAGGGATGAACATGTCATTTTTTATCGGATATTCTCTTCAGCTTCTCGGTGGAATTCATTTCAAACTCCTTGTTCATGTTGATTGACAACCCTCTCAAAGTTGATATAAATAGAAGAAAATCCCTAATCTTGTTTTTTATGACATATGAGTATCCAAGCTAAGTTGAAACGTCGGAGTGGAGAAGTAGCCCTGCCCTATTTCATTGTTCACTTTTTATTTGTGTAAGTTGGAAAAGATGAATACTTGGAATATATATTGATTCATTCCACTTTTACTACTCTAACTTCCTTTCAATGATTAAATTCTGTGCATAATGCATTCTACTCTTGAATATTTCACATTTGTTTCCTTCACCCTCCATCATTCGTCATTCCGAAGAAATAGCAATATGAAAGAACTATAAAGTATTCATAAATCTTAATGTCATGTTTGTTTCCATATTTGATGGAAATACTTACCTCCTTGGGACTTCCTGGGTCACTTTTCCTGGCTCTACGAAGTCTTGCCCTCAGTGTTGACTCTGACTTTCGTCGTTCTTGTTTTCTCCTCTCCAAGTACTCTGGGGCTGAGTGCTGACGTTTGGTTGGCGCTTTCTCCGTGGAATTCTCATCTGAATAGGTTTATTGAATAAGTTTTTAAGATAACGATTGTTAGTGCCCCTTATATGGTCATACAAAAGTCTATATATTATAGCTGTCTGTGTTTTTTTCGAAATGCATATTTATCTAGAACACGATTACCATAAATGAATCTCTGAAAAAGCTGTATGACAACTGCACGAACAAAATTTATTAATTATGCTCCTATTCATTATAATTTGTAAAAATGAAACGTATCATTAACCCATATGTGTACTGATTCGTATTATATTTTTAAAATAAATTCATTTGCAGGAGAATCACGTTCTGTGCCGTGCAAAATATGGCTATTGGTACGTCCTTGATATAGCCTTTTATGATTTTGTTGGCAAAAAAATCTGGACATTAGTAGTAATTCTGCTAATTCTAATGTCCATCTATCATAGTCATGTCGCATATACATATGGATCAATTATTATCTATACTTGCATTTTGAAAACCTATTTATTAGTTATTTATTTTACATTGATATTTATATTTTTAAAGATTAAAAATGTGATTTCTCAGCAGACATACAAGGGCAGTTGTTCACGCCCAAATGGTAGCTTAATTTTATTTACAAACGCCTGAAATGCTTTTTCTTTGAGATAAATCAGTGCTCCACATACAACGTTAACTTTATGCATTGAGCACACATGCAATATCAATAATAGGTTTAAATATTAGTATTAACATAGTTTTGTCGTTTACAAACCTTCAGGACGATACTGTCCTAGTTCCATCACAAGCTGACGGGCATGGCTTGGTATTACTGCGTGGTAATTTTCCAGTATTACCCTTTTCAACTGCAGCGTCCACTCCCTCTTCTGTTCGAGATTCCTTGCCTGTAGAGAATTTTTGTAAGAGAGTTGTCAAATGAGAGTGAACTGTCACAATGTGAAACCCATCTCAATATACAAACGTATATGTACATCTTATCTGATATTTATTTAATCGCATTTTGAGTTTTTTTGTGATACTATCGGAACCAATGTGGGCAGAAATACAATAAAGAAGAACAAGTAGATCGTACTAATATTTCACCGCTAAAGTAGGTACTTTCATATAAATGAGGTCTTGCACGTGAAGTAATTTGCTACGCTAGAAGAACCTACAGAATCCAAAATCTAAACAGTGACGACCATACGAAAAGACTATAACTCAATTAAACATGAATCTTCCGTACTTGGTGATTAAGATAGCTCAAGCCCTGGTTGTGAAAATTGTATAGAATGTGTCTCCTTCAATCTTCACTAAATTATGTATTCAGGTAATTGAACCACGGAAAAAAATATTAAGACAAATCATATCGACATTTGGTCAAACACTTCCTTTTCTGAAATGTAATATATTATTGTAGGTTTTTTTTTGCAATAATTATTGGTATTTTACATGAAGTTCGGCCACTGAAGCTTGCCAACACAAACTGGCCATGACCATTAAATTAATACATTTATACATACATAGTTAGATACGGTATTAGTGGTATTACATTATTATGAACAAAATTGCATTAACACATACCTGGAGGGTAGATTGAAATCGTGGATTATCGAAAGGAATGACGTGAAAACTCAATGGTTCTCCTGGGACACTTTCGATCAACATCAGATTAGAGCACTGTAACATTTCAAAAGACCAGTTTTTGTTAAACACTCATAAGTACATACTTATAGATGCATGCATAATGCACTCATTATTGATTCAGTATCAAATTTTCATTCATGAGGATGATGAGAAGCATTTTACACACCCACAAAATGCAAAAGCATTCATTGCCTATGTCTGTTCGAATAAGATGACCATCACCATCATCAACTAAAGTACAACACACTTCAACCGATGATGCTCAAAGTAATATCAAAAATAAAAGACAGTCATTTTTATCAACAGTTCGATGGCTACAGGCAATCAAATAAATTATGAGGGGCACTGCACATGGTGCATAACCAAACAGTCAAACCCATTACGCTCAACGTTCGTATAAAAAGTATGAAGCGGCATGATTTATTGCAACCCTGATAACCCTTAAGAACTCAATAAGTAATCCTAAATTGCTCTTGTTGGTGTCTTGCAGTGGGATCGTGTTGATAAAAGCTGCAAGTGCACATGTTAAATCCTCATCTGTCAGGTATTGTACCGGGGAGGTGGAACGCATCTTCACACGGAGTCACGTAACTTGCATGTACGGTACCAGATCAGGCACGTACATCGTTTTTAGCAGGATCGTGAACATTTTAAATGTAAATACAATGTATGCACACAGGGTAAATCTATATTGGTATACTATTTTTCTTTCGGGAACTCCTAGTCAAATGTCGTCTTATAAGAAGTTATATGAGCGAATGATTTTATAAAACATAAACAACCATGAAATCATTTTTACACTCATTATCATCAACATGACTGTAAGAGCAAAAAGCGTGAAGTTGCAACTTGCATCTTCTAAAAACACTATTCCACCGAACCAAGAAGCCACCATCAAGCAAGATGCTAATATGCATCTAACAAATACCAACAACAATATCAAGTTCGACTAAATATGTAAAGTGAGGAAAACTGATAAAAGCTTATTCGAGAGTTTGTTACGCTTCTTCTATTGTATTTAGCATAGCTATGTCGTGCTGTGCTGCATATGTGAGAAAGCTATGAGTAAAGTGGACAAAGAAAAGTAAACAACCGGTACAAAATTGCTCGAAAAGCCATAGGGAGAAAGGTCCTGGAGAGTCGAGTGGTGGTAAAAGCGATGAATATAAAATGAGTGTGTTGCATAGAACAAGCCGTTCCTCATGAATTGGCAGCAAGTAATTTAACTGACATCAGATAGGGAAAGGGAGGAGACTGTAAATTAATGGCTTGTGGCCACACACATAGTGTCCATTCAAGAGTTTTTATAGTCGAGGAGGGCTCATTCTATCTGGGATTTATCATGTAACCGAAAATTGGAAATTAAAGTGAGAATGTAAGTTCGTGGCATCATCATCATCATGAAATTAGGTTTGTGAACGATGAACCACTGTGTGTCGTCAACTATTGACCCCCAAGGCAAAACCAATTCTACTCTAATATGCTGACTCTGAAAGAACCGAATCATGTAGTCATGAACCCTCCATTCTGCAAAAACTACCATTGTGCAACCCAAACGAAATATAAATATAATAGGTTACTAAAAAACAAAATGTCACAGCAAATAAAAAATAAGAGGGTCATGTCAATATGGATACATTTTATCAAGCAAGAAGAACAAAGCTTCATCACGGCATCGTTTGTTATGCTAGATTTATTCAAGTCATTACTACTGAAAGCACAAAAACTTACCATAATATGCGTTTTATAGCTTAGAATCCCATCTTCCTTCTTTTTAGTAATAAGGAGCATTTTATCAAAGAGGAAGACATGTCGAAGAGCTTTGGCACCATAAGCACGGAAGGTTCCTTCAGCACACAGTTCTCCATACGTGGTCAAGTCCTCACCCTGTGAGAGAATAAAGAAACAGTAGGAAAAAGCAATTCAGTAAATCATTATTATCGGATATGACTCCTTGTACAATTAAATGATGTCCTCTAGACATCATTTTATCTGATGACTGCATAAATACATAAATGAGTACGTACATACTCCAAAACTACATCTATGGTAGAATAAAAAATAGATACCAAGTTTAGTCACTGCTATAAATCAAAATAACAATATCCACCCACTTGCATTTGACATTGTAAAGATAAAAGTTAGTTTCTCTTGTACAGGTCCTTGAACACAAAAGCAATGCATGCTTATATAGGCATGTGTGTGATTTGATGGAATAAACTCATGTTAATACACTGCACTGATTTCACTATCCATAGTTTGGGAATGTAGTAAAATATACATAAGTTTCAAGGTAGGTCAAACCTCGTGCATTGTCATAATATATGACAGAGACAAATCAAAATATTGTGCATTTCATTGCTCTATTTGAACTTTGTGGTTGTGAGGACAGTGAGGAGAACACACGAAGTGCTGCTTCAAAATTTTGATATCTCAGGAAATAATGCAAAATTTTATTCTTCATAATATGATACATATTGGATTCAATTTACACAATTTCCTTTCTCTTCATACATGAAAGTTTGAAACAAAGTATTTTCTTTGCTTACCAAAACATTCCGTGCAGGTTGCCTATCAAATATAGATTCGATCACGATATAAAACCAAATACAATACAAAGATGCAACGTTAGGTAAGTTCATAATACGTCGAATTCTTTTTGCATATCTACATAAGTGCGTGTGCACATGTCCCAAAAGTATTAACATGATTTTTCTCCTGCTACAATATATAATGACTCCATTGTCAAAAGTTAAGTCGAAAAGCAAACTTGGAGGAACAACCACGCGAATCTTTGCCATTTCATTTACATACTGACCTAATATTGCATGACCATTTATGCAAAACACCCTATGAATCATTATGACTAAACCACAATATGACATTTTGAAATATGGGTTGCACTTTACTCAAAGAAATTCTTAAAGATTAGTCAACAACAAGAATACTATGTGAATGTGAGAATGAAGTCGGTCCCATTGAAAGGCGTCTAAGAAAATAAGCAAGTTCCTGTCATCTAATGTACTTAAAGAGGCGTTACAATGTGTAAACTTCACCTGTCCCGTATGTACTCAAGTAAGTCAAAAATTTGCAACGGCATTCTTAGAATTTATGTCTATCATGTGTCTAACCCTTGCCTATGTCTCTTCAAAGCTTTTGAACTACAACCAAACTATAATGGCATAAAGCAGTATAGTTCAACTGAAAGCATGTGTTTGTTTATGCAGATACAGAACAATATTTCAAATTTTCAAATAACCGCTTTTCATTTAGGAAAGAGAGAAATTCTGTAAGGAAATAAAAAACTGGTCAAGAGCTTTAAATACAGATGGTACCTAATTTGTCACTGATGTGGTCTACTTCACAGTTTCCTAATTTGCCTAAATATCAAAACAATTATAACTTGAATCCAAACCATTAGCGTTTATCATTACAAGCGGAAACTACGGATTTAATTTAAAGAAAACTCAAAAAAGTTTAGTCGGTAAAAACTATTCTTATTTGCTTGCTTACATTTGGCGTTGGGGGAATTTAAATGAATTACGATATATATATACCGTAATATAAGTACCTACGTATAAAGTTGTGTCACATTTTAATATTTATAATATGCTGAGCATCATTTGCCCCTGCAATGGTTCGATGCATAGGTAGTTAGTGTCAGATAGATAGTGCATCGAGTCTGGAATATTTTCAATGTTTTTAAAAGTGACATCTGTAAAGAAATTCCGTTTCATTGCAAACTTGGCACTGACTGACTGCGCACTCCTCTACTTATCGTGGACATATTATTCCGCATGTTATATAACAAAAGCGTGAAAGCCATAGCCAAAGGCCTCAAATGTTTTACATATTTCTATGAATAGATAAAAAACTTATATGTACTGATGCATCAGAATCTAACTGGTATATCTTTAGATATAGATAATAAAAGTGCATTGCATTATTATTGCACCATAGCCATTCCAGATTCGATTCGAATGTTGTTTTGTCATGATTATATCCTACGGCTCCAGTGGAAGTTGTGCTGTTGCTGTTATTTGTAAAAGTGGAGGTGACGATGAATAACTTAAAATTCCACTTGTCCCTCTTTCTTTAAATGCAGTGCATTCCTTCAGCAATT
>JAQIXW010000410.1:0-31898 GCA_034700685.1 Willowsia buskii
TATGTGAATGTTTGATAATTTTAGTGTTGGCGTCAATATTTGTATGAGTTTGAACTCGAAGCCAAGCGAAGCCACCTCGAAAAAAAGTGCATCAAATGTATCAAAATGTGTACCAGCACCAGCAGCACACATAAAGCAACTTGAACGAGCATGCAACGATTGCAACGAGTAAAAACAAAACCCTTTTGTATTGGAAGAAGGGAATGAAAGCTTCTTGGAATTGGCTTGAAAGAAAATGCGCTTGTCGGCAATAATGATTTATCTTAAAACTTTGATAGCAAGTCGCAAATTTTACATTTTTTCGTAGTCGTGCTTCTCGTATTTACATCTGAGGTATTCATAATGTCGGTAATTTGTAATTTGAGTTCTAAAGTAACATTCATCACCCGCACTGTGACAGTAGCACAGTGTCGTCCGTCGGGTTTGCTTTGCTAGTATTGTATTGTATAAATACAGTGTATGGAAGTAGTGCTTTTAATGCAGTTACACAACAGCTTGACTATTTGTGCGATTGCAAATATTATTCGTTGATAGAGTCCACTCCTTTCCTTTATTGTAAATAATTTAACTGGTCGTTGATTTTGATTGACTATCAACTATGCTCGTCTTCCTTTATTTCAGACGCAGTGCCAGAAGCGAAGTGTTCCTGATTATAAAACAAGCATTTTGTCTTTCATTTACATACAGAGGTACTTGAACTTAATTGGCAAGGTGACTTTCGTTGAATTGAAAAATCGTTATCTAAAATTCGAATGTTTGGTGGCGTCAGTGGTGAGAAGTCAATTTCTTTAGTTTATAGGAGGTTCAACCTGAAGATGTAAGAATAATTACCACTCTACTGCTGGCTGTTGAATAATGGTTTGTTATTCGATCGTCCAGGTGTTCATTTGAATATTTAGAGTGTGGTATCATCATCAGTGATCACTAGTATTTTCGTCAAACGTGTTTTGCAAACGAGGTTCTGCAAAGTTGGCAACTGAGAAGGGAGAACTGATGCGCAATTTAACTTTTTAATGGACATGGTGAAAGGACATACATTACAAATTGGGGGAGGCGAGGATGACAGTAACATGACCCTTTGCACAACCTGCATCCGCTTGGTTGGTTTAGGTATTTGCATGCATTTAAATAACTTCTGTTCCACTATCTCTTAAAATTAAAACTTGTGTTATTTTACAGGGCCAAGAGAATTATTGCAGGAGGGGTATTTACACCAACCGAACGGGTCAAGGAGCTGGAGCATTTTTGGTTCAATGAACGCCTGCAAATATGAAATCATTCCAACTTTTGGACACCATTAAACTGATTTTGTAGGTAAGTCCGGAAATGACAAAAAAAGATTGTTTGAAGATTGAAAGAACGAAAGAAGTTGAAAGATCATGATTTCGAAAATCAGTCTAAAGGGTTGTGAAATGTTTTGCTCAAGTAGACATCCAAAGAGCGGAGGACATGATGATGATGATGATGAATGGTGAAACGAACCTTATGGAAGACTAGGTACTAGATGATTCAAATGATATTTCAGTTCAGTTGTCCTCATTTTGATTAACGGTTTTCAAAATAATATCAAATTACTTAATGATTATAAATGATGATGAATTATGGATTCAGTTACTTGCAAGATTTTTCTCCAGAAAAAGTATTGCCATGGCCTAAAAAATATGAGCAGTCAGCAGTGGAAGATATGGTTTCCATTCAGACTCCAGCTACTCCAGCAAAGTGAGTTTATGCATTTAAGTACAATAAAAGCATCTCGTATATTCATGTACACTTTCAATCACTACAGAGTGGTACTACATTATGTATGTATTATGTATCTATAGATACACAAGTTCGAATAGCAACTTTGTATTTTATTTTGGAATACCGAATTTTTATTTCTAGTCTTTCCTGTTCTTTGTTTGCAATTTTATTTTATAATGTGGAAAAACTTGCCAAGTTTATTGTCTAGTGTCTTTTTATTTAATTATTTTGATAAGTAAAGTAAAAATTTAAATCTGTAGTGTTTTAGTGAATAATTTTTGATTGTGTTTAATTTTGTTTGGAATCCCACAGACTTCTTATGTGTTGGGGAATTGAACTGCAAAAAACAGCTAAAGGATATCTGTGTCTTTCGTGTGTATCGCTTGTTACAACACATCATTTTTGTGAAGCGAGGGGAACTTGCAACGAGAAACTCAGAAGGCAGCGCCTGCCTCACAGTAAGAATCTGTCATTGGCAAAGATTCCTCCACATGAGCATGAGAGCGTTGACCATAGCACCACTTGAATTTATCAGATTTTTACACACTGAAAATATTATGTACTCTCTTATCCTTTGCTGATGATGTCTGTTTTTTGGTTTGTGCAGGTGACATAACGAGGAGAGAATTATAATTATCAGGTTAAGAATGACGTGACTGTGCTGTTAAGACGTAGTTTTTATGTTAGTTGCTTGCTACTATCACTCGTACGCCAACAAGCTACCAGGTGTACTCCCGAGCGAGTAATAATCACAAGAGGAAAGAAATTATGAAGACTGAGGCAGAGCAGCCCTTTTCCAGTGGTCAGCTCAAAACTACTGATAACAGCAGGTCAACCAGTACTGGTGAAGGGGCTGCTGCTGAGGCGGAATTGAACACTTCAGTCTATACTCCATGGCAAAGAACTAAACGCAGTTGGGCGGAGCTAAGAGAGGATGTTAGAGACATTAGGAGACGACTTTGGAGCCTCGGCTCCAAGGTTCCCCATTCCTTCACCTTTCGGAGGATGCTGGGGAAAACACGAGTGTATTTTATGTCCAGCCCACCAAACTCCAGAGATAATTCCGTTTTTGCAATTGATGTGCCAGACGACTGCTCGCCAACCTCAGGACCTTCCAAAGGAGATTTGCGCTTCCCGTGGATACAGATAATAGCTTCTGATTTCCAGGTCAATGAGGATTTTGAGTGTACAGTTGTGATTTGGCTTCATCTGTTGCTATCACAGCTAATTAATTAAAATTGGATTTTTTTTTCTACAGGGAAGTACTCCTCCTAGCAAAGAGGAGCTTTTAATGATGGAAAGGAAACGAATGACTCCAACTGGGATATCCTCGTACGAGTTTCATGAAGAATCAGCCAAATTTGTTTTCGGTGCCTCATCGTTTTTGTACCAGTGTATGGATCATAATAATGTATGGGTAATTCGAGTTTTAAAACTCTCAAACGTCAGTTATGGAATTTAGTATAGTTCAAAAAGTGTAACCTTGTTTTTTAATGCTACACAGGACTATCCCTTGACGCCAACGGAAATCAGAACGCCGAAAAGTTTTGGTGCCAGACTAAACGCTGAGATATGTCCCACTAATTCTAACTTGATAGCTTATGTAAATAACGGTGACTTGTGGGTAGTAAATAGCTCTAATGGTATGAATGTTTGCTATCTAGACTACCTAATTTTGCTTATTGTGTTTTTGTGCTAAGATAATATATAATTCATTTGTGTTGTATTTTAAGGATTCGAAATGCAGCTAACATATACGAAAAGTGGTGATGCTGGAGTGGAAAGTGATCCAATCAGTGCTGGCTTCCCATCGTACATCATGCAGGAGGAGTTCAATCGATTTCAAGGGTTTTGGTGGCAACCAAACTGTGATATGCGTGAGTGGAATATTTGTTGTAACTTTTGAAAATTGGTCTTAAACTCAAACGCTAGTGTTGGTTTTGGTTTTAAATAAATCTTATAATTATTAATTTATAGAAAATGACCATGTCTACCGACTCTTGTACGAGGAAGTGGACGAAAGTGAAGTCAATCTTGTTAGCCTTTTAACTTTACCAGGAAGGGATCCTGAAACGTACAGGTTTCCAGTACCTGGCTCACCGAATGCAGTCTCATCACTCAAATTTGTTGACTTTGAAGTAGACGACAATGGACAAATTAACAATGTTATTTGTTACGACATGATGCATCCGATTCAAAAACTTTTCAGTTGGGCAGAATATATCGTAAGAGCTGGATGGACACCAGATGGAAAATAGTGAGATTTATTACATAATGTTTATTTATATGCCATTCGTTTTGGAACGCTTTGTTATTTATTGTTCCTTTTTGTCTAACTTTTTTTACAGCATTTATGCTCAACTTTTAAATCGGCAGCAGCAAAGACTTGAATTAGTTCTCATCCCATTTATCCCACTTCAAATTATACAAGGAGGAACTGTTGAAGGATTTGAATGGCCATCAGCACCAGCCTACGTTTTGTATTCAGAACAAACAAACATTTGGATTAATGTACACGACATCTTATCCTTTTTTCCTTCGGGGGATCCCAATTCTGTCATGTTTCTCTGGGCAAGTGAGGAAAGTGGTTTTCGCCACCTTTACATTATAAAGTCCCAATTGAGACCTGCATTGTCTCAAAACTGGCCAAAGGAAAGCTCATTAGGTAAGACGACATTGCTTTTGTACATATGATAACTATCTTCTGAAAGATAGATACCATAATTTTTTTTTACTTTTAAGTCGACACGAGTTAATTTATCTATTTTGCAGGTTTATGCTTATCGCCAAACGTTTTACTGAAAGCGCCACTAACAAGTGGAGATTGGGAGGTAATGAACGCTCAGACAGCGTGCAATTATGAGTTAGGTCTCATCTTCTTCATTGGACTTAAGGATAGTCCGATCGAGCGCCATCTTTATGTCGTTTCTGTTCACGCTCCGAAAAAGATAAGGAGATTAACACCTCTAGGCTTTTCTTATACTACTTATTTCAATGGAGATTGCACACTCGTAATACTAACATACAGCAGTACGAAAATACCGCCTGTTTGTCAACTTTACCGAGTTAAGTATGGAGATTCAACGGTGTTTGGAATAAGTCTGGAACTTGTAACAAACCTCAATGAGTCGCCACGTAAGTGCCTTAAAACAATAATGCATACTCAGGTTTTATCATTAAATGCGGATTTAAAAATATATTACATGGCCTTTATACCTTCACAGAAATTGAGTCGGACTTCTCATTTCCTGAGATTTTTACGCATCAGCTAATGAGTGGTGAAACGCTGTACGCCATGATATATAAGCCATTTAATTTTCAACCCAATAAACGATATCCAACTGTTCTGAATGTGTACGGAGGACCAGAGGTGCAATTGGTGTACAATTCCTTCAGGGTGTGTTACTGTTCTATATGTATTCATTATTCATGATACATCATCAGCATGTAGTTGGTGTGGTGATTATCTATCACTTGTTCTTAATATGTGCATTTCAATTTTTTATAGGGGACGGGACAGTTTTGGCTATATTTGCTAGCTTCTCAAGGCTACTGTGTCGTTGCCATCGACTCAAGGGGATCCCATCATAGAGGAGTTCAATTTGAAGGTCATATAAGGGGAAAAATGGTACGACGCTTCATCTAAATCTTAGATGATGATTTTTTTGGGAGGTTTTCAAAGTTTAAATGGTTATTTTCTTACATTTTGTGTTTTATTGCTTCATTAGGGAACAGTTGAACTAAAGGATCAAGTGGAGGTTCTCAGATCTTTAGCATGGCAGAATCCGTACATAGATATGGACAGAGTTGGAATATACGGTTGGTCGTACGGTGGGTACTTAAGCCTGATGGGTCTTATCCAATACCCACAGCTTTTCAAGGTTAGTTTTTAGAAACTTGAAATGTGCACTAATCAGAAACAGAAAGAAAACGTCTAAAGCAAATATAATTTGTTTGATTAGCAATTAATAGAATAGTGTATATTTAATTGTTTGTTTGCAGGTAGCTGTAGCCGGTGCACCAGTGACAAGCTGGGAGCTATACGATACCGGATACACGGAACGATATATGGATCTTCCTGATAAAAACCCGACTGGTTACAAGCAAGGCTCGGTGCTCTCCTACATTAATCAATTTCCTGACGATGAAGACAGACTTCTAATTGTACACGGACTTAACGACGAAAACGTTCATTTTATACACACTGCCGAACTCTTAAATTGTCTGGTTCGTGCCGGCAAACCATATCAGTTGCAATTATACCCTAATGAAAGACACAGCTTACGAAAGTTGGAAGCAAGTGAACATTACGAGACAACATTTTTAAGTTTCTTGCAGCGAAAACTTTAAAACTAAATATAAACATTTTACAAGTGCTAGGTGCGTATGCGCGCATTAAAGTTTAGACTGTTGTATTATATAAACCGACGAACAAATAAAAATTGTTTTCAATTTCAACGTGTCTTATTAAATTATGTAATTAAAAATTACCTAGCTGCCTCTATTATAATAAACATCCTTTTCGAATGACAGAAGAAAAGTAAAAACTTGCTCTTCTTGCATGTAAATGTAATACATTTATAAAATATGTACGTGGTTCTGCCCAAGGTCACACGACCCTGATGCGTTACAATATCAGAAAGTGTTATATGTAATAAATAATAATAGTAAATAATATTAACATTTTTAATAATGACCATTTTATATTAATGACTCCGTTGTTAAGTAAGGGACAAAGACTTATTAGTCATGTTTTCATGTTTTGGTGGATAAGTAATTATCAAGCTTGGAATGAATTGAGAATCTTGGAGTAGCCAATGAACGTTAAAAATAACAATCGGTAATTTATATTATACAGAACAATCCTTCATGAATCTCGGTACTATGCAGTATTTGTATGTCCGGGTGACTATGACTGTGTGGATTATTCTTATTCACTTGTTCAGTGAAAAAAATTGAATGCTAGAGATAACGTGATATATGATGGACATTAAGTTTGTGACGGAGATAGTCTGCATGGCTTGTCTGGTGGAATAATGCAAGAAAAAAAGAAAATTAACCTTATTTCTGAATGGATATTTTAATTAATTTTTGTGTAATACTGTACTGTAATGAGTGTAACCGAAATCAGAACTGGACTACTGATGATAATCGTAGAATAATAATTATTTGTGTTCTCGAAGCAATATAATATTTGATTATTCATGCGCATAAATACGCCTGCAACTAGTTGAATTGAGGAAACTACTTAAGAAAAAATAAGAAGACAATAAATGAAACGCTGGATTATCAAATCAAATAATCACTTGATAACAAAAATTCATTTTATTGAAAAGACTGAGTTTCATCTTTTCTTATTAATCATAATCACACAATAATTAATTTTCAAAATCAGAACACGTACATTATATAATCATGCATGTATAAATATAAATACGGGACCCAACGTTTTTTTTATAAAACAATAACGCATCATCATTCACAACAGATTAATATCGAGACAAACAACAATGATTTATACCTCAATAAAATGCACGCCTGAATATATGTATGTATTTATACAAACGTCGTAATATATTTCTGCTTCGAGCTGGGTAAACTGTTATCGCACTTTATCCTGGAAGCATAATAAAATATTCATAAAATAGTAGTAATTTTAACATCTTTTAGCAAAACTTCCATATTTATATTGAATTTATATTTATATATTTATTCTGCTTACATTTTGCGATTAGTCCCGACAAAGGAATTTCCCAAGCGTCGGGATCCCATGTTGAATTAGAAGCGTCTGCGTTACTAATATTGCTTGAAGAAGGAGCTTGAGACACACCTGGAGTGGGAGCAGAGGTCCCACTACTGTTAGCAGCGGCTTCGAATACAGATAGTGGAGACTGAGGCATCGGTGCTGAAGGAGAAAGAAGAGGTGGTAGAGCCAGTGCTTCCAAAGTGCTAGCCATGGATTCTTCCAAAGACAGCATATCGTCAAACGTGGTAACAGGCTCTCTACCCAACAACCCCAAAGTAGGGGACAGAGGAACATCGGAGAGTGACGTGTCAGGTAATGGAGGTGCTAGTTCAGCAAGAGGTGATTTCGGTCGCGGTTGGGTTGTTGCTAATTCAGTGCTTGGAGGGGCTGCTCTGGTCTTTGGGTAGATCGTTGTCTTGTCGCAAGTTATCAAATGGTGTGCTGCAAAGTAAGAATGTCGTTAATTATAATGCACAACATTGAGTCAAATAAGTTGTAGTTAAACGGTACTACAATACGAGTAATAGACTTTTTTCTTACCCAGTTGATAAGGATGTACAGATGAAAATCCACATTTGCAGATCATTGGTTCTTTAAGTAACTTGACTTTGTTTGTCTTCATGCCTGGTTTTACAGACTTGGAACCCGGCTGGTGGTTTCTTACATGGTGGAGTTCCATAGCAGCTTGGCAAGCTGTGCTATAGCGGCATTTCGAGCAGATTAATTTTCCGCTGTAATACATTAAATACAAGACAGTAAGAGTCAACCTCCCAAAGTATCCAACGTTTTTGAAATACTTGTTTGTCATTATTGCTATCATGAACTTCAACATACATGTAATGATTTAGCGACGTTATGTCCTCCCCGCATTCTGCACAATTACCCTTTGCAGTACTTGGGATGTTAATTTTATACTTTGAACCACCAAACTTCTCATTAGTATCAATAGGAACTGCCAACGTGGCGTTTAATGTCGACTGCTTCTTTTTGGATGGATACTGGTTCAGTTTTTGTTTTTTGGCGGGTGGTGCTGCACTGGCCAAAACGGCTGCGGAAGCAGCCATCAACGAGACTTGCAAGGGGGTTTTGGTAGGCGGAGGTGTTGCCATTTTCACATTGGTTTCGTTGGGTGGAAGTAGATATGGGATCCACTTTGCGGATGGCTCTTGAGAACGATGCTCCAGAAGATGAGCTTCAAGATCAACATCACTAACAAAAGATAACACACATCTAGGACACTTCTTGGGGCGGCGCTGCAGATGAGCATGGGCCTGAAACAAAATGTCAAATTGTGTACTGATGAACATTTAGTTAGCACTATACACATTAATAGATGTATGTAAATCCACACTTACCTGAAGATGATTTATCAGTAGCTTTAGTTGTGATACTGAGGCACAGCTGAATATTTTTAAACAAAACGGACACATAACGTCTGATTCAGCAGCATGTTTCTGTAAGGATAATTATTCGACATTAGAATTTAGCTATAGTACATGACGTGCTGGCCTGCATTAAAAAAATGATGATTACTACAAAATATTATTTCAGTATTAAACCCACCTCCTGGTGATGCTGGACAGCATAATAATGGAATGACGATGCGTAATTGCATAGGGTACATCTATAAGGAGTTTCACGTCGCTGGTGCAGATCCCACATATGAATCACTAGCTCTTGCTCTGTCTTGAACTTCTCCTCACATATACGGCAGGCAGTATTAAAACCCACCATAATGTGCGCCTAAAACAAACAAACATTTTAATTGTTATTGCTGCTACTTTACCATAACTGATTATTGAGTCCTTGAGCAACAAATCACACAAAATAATCAAAATAATATTTAAATAGTTCCTTACGATGTGCATGTGCTGATTCATACTAACACCCATTGGCAGTTCCTTTAAGCAAACTCTACACACAGAGTTTTCAGATCCCCTGTATGTCACGGAGCTGATGTGTGTGTAGATGTGTCGACATATTTCCACATTAGTGGTGAACGTACGAGTACACATCGGACACTGTAAAAATAAAACATCAGCTTGTACAATTTAAAGAGTAACTAAAAAGTACATACAACTAGATCATTATGTTCAACCTTAATATTGGGAGGGAAGCGTTGCGCTGCTAATGCTGGGTTATCATCGGCTCTTACACTTCCGTAATAATATGACTGAAGGGAGTGTATTTTCGGAGAAGTTTCAAAAACCTCCTTGTAGTAAGCTACGTTAGCGACGACATCCCTGTTGTCCACATTTTTTCGTTTTGTCGCAGGTTTTGGTGCTGCAACATAACTTGAGGCAGGCGGAGCATATGCTGGTGAAGGGTTTGGATTATTATACACAGGAGGCGGAGGGGGCTGCTTCTTTTCGTCTTTCATGACATGTCTTACACATTCCCGTATTCCAGGTTCGTTACGTAAACTAAGAGGCACAGTATTCAATGGACATCTTCTCGTTTGTTTTGTATAAGACCAGTCTACAAACGGGTTCTGATTAATTTTGTTCAGGCGTGTGATGAGAGACTCTCCTCGCAAATCCCATTTAGTCATCGTACCGATATGGTCCAACAAATTCTCAAAACAAGAGAGAACTGTTTGACCGTACATTTCTCTCCAGCTCAATTCGTCCAAAAACTGTTGAACGATGCTCTTGCTAAGAACGCTTAGTGTGCTCTACACAAAAAGAAGAAGACAATTTGTGTTGATAAATAATTGTTGCCGTAGTACATTCTACTATTGTTAGCAAACTAGTATACAAAAATAACGAAAATATTTTACCGAAAACATCTTTGGCACCAGATTTCGAAGATAATTCATTACGTTGCTGTTTGACACTGCATTTCTCTGGGTATCGTTACACTGTTGAATGTTTTTGAATCCGAGTTCTTGAAACAACGCCTAAAAAGAGAAAAACAGTACAATTTATGTTAGTCCCACGCACTTGAACAGTAAGGCACATTAAATGCTATTATTTCTTAGCTCCACGTACCCTATCGATTATACCATCTACAAGAAGAATACTTCGCTTGTCTACCCAATGGGTAAGTGGCCAAAGAATTTGGAAGGCTCTAGCACCTTGTTCGTATGCATCCGGTTTTCCGCCCTTATTTTTGTCTTTGAATAATTGCTACATTTATTTTTTAAAAACGATAAATCAATACAAGGTTAATAAAACCACATAGCCACATATTATTACTATGTTCTATTGAAGATTTTGATGAGAACTTACTCCTTGCATGCTGTTAATAACTTTCATTCGAATTATTTTTGTGGTAGGGTCAAAGACACCAAGAATCTCGACATTTACATTTTTCACACCACGGCTGGTCTGGTTTTTTGAAAGAAACGAAACAAAATACGGCAATTAGGATTTGATAATTTACATTAAACAGACAAATGATGAGTATCATGTGGTTTTTCATGTTACCTCCGCACTACTTCCAAGAGTGATAACACCAATTTCAACATATTTAGATTCTCCACCCATTGGTGGACACTGCTCGTGCATCCATGAAATGGAAACAGCCCTCAGTAACGTGAAGAAATTTTTTAAATACAAACTTGAAACCTATATTATCAGAGATCCAAAAAAAAAAAATTAATTCAACTTCAATGAATTGGTCATTTAGGCAGATTAACGATTAGCAAGGCACTTTGTTAATGGCGAATATTACCTTCACCCATTGAAGAATGTTATTGGCAGGCGTTTGACAAGACCAATGGTACATTAACTTAAGCACTGTCCCCGGTGGATATTTGGAGCCTTCAAAAATAGATCCACTAAATACTGATATTTGTCTATCCGGACAGCAATCAGATGTCCACACATAACCACCACTAAAAGGCTGCCTGCTGCCGTCTGAATACATTCCCAACTTGAACGACTGGTTAGAATGAACATCGCAGTAATGAGCAAGCTTAAGTAAGCCTCGTCTCATTAACCATTCTGTAAACTTGGCCGGAGTATGTACCAAAACTGCTTTAACACCCGCATCTGTAAAATCCAAAATAATTTAAAATGAATTTAGTCAATGGTCAGTTTTTAACAGAGGTTTTTAATGTTTTAAGCTATTAATTGACTGGAATGTACCAAGTTCAGATCTGGCTTTTGTCTGTAGTTGACGGTTAGGTTTGGTGGAAAGGCAAGTCTTCACTTGAACTACCAATGAAGGGAAGGTCTTATTTTGCAAGTCAGCTTCTGACTCTTCCACGGTACCAGGAACAGGTTTTTGATTTCCAGCCGTCACATTTCCCAAGTCTGCTGGCGCGGTAGATGGACCAGGACCAGCTGTCTTAATCGTGTGCGTGACTGGCATAGGCATTCCATTTACTCTTGGTCCTGTAGTGGGTCTTATGGGTGCTCGCTGTATTTGAGGTGAAACCGTTCTTTGGACCTGAGGAGTAGTAGGCCTAATTTGAGGAGTAAACCGTGGAGAGGGGCCTCTTTGAGGCACAGGAACTGGACTTCTGTTACGCTGCTGTGAAGCCAATAAACTTTGATGCATGATGGGTGTATTCATAGATGCTTGTTGCGGTCTTATCAAGCGAGAGCTGACTTGCTGACGCTGTACTGGAACAAAAGGTCGCACTGGTGCAGGAGGTCTTTGCTGCTGAAGCTGCATCCTCTGTTGTGCATTAACCTGAGGTGCCGTATTCAGAGAAATTTCCAACCCATTCCGGTTTCCAAGTACTTGTCTTATACTACTATTAAACGATGGATCGTTTGGCCTTATCAACATCCCATTCTGAAGACGCAGTGTGTTACCAGATTGTTGCACCACACGTTGCTGCTGACCAGTGTTTTGTTGCTGAGACATTACTATTTTATTCAAGTTAAAAAGAATCATCACAATTATTTCCTAATGCTACAGTATTTCAGGCAGTTACTATCTACCAATACAATTTAAAAAGTGAATCTTACAATTCTGATTCGTGGGACAGAGCAGGTATCCAGTTGCAGGGTCAAAGATAAGTTGTGTAAAGGATTGCTGGACATTGTTATTGATCGCTGGCCTTGGTCCTGACGATACAGACGTTACTGTCGTACTATTCCTTACTGCAACGAGAAAATAGTGTGTAAAATATTGCAACAACTACGACAGCATTGATTTTGATTTAATTTAAAATCAACTTTAGTTGAAAAACTATTCCAGTTCATGGATTCATGGAAACACAAATTCCAAACATTTTAAAAGGAAACAAACGGAGGATTTACCTTGCATATTTCCTACGTTGTTAGGTCTTTGCATAACTTGTTGACCAGGTTGCTGCCAAACGGCTGTCATCGGTTGAGCAAGAATTGTTGTGCCAGGAGCAAACGTATTCGCTCCAGAAATTAAGGATAAGGGAGGAACTGGCTGTCTTGGTCTAGTCGTGGAAACTGTCGTTCCCCTCCCATAAACCAGCTGGGATGCTGACATAGATGGAGGTTGATAAGTTTGCTGTACCGATTGCATCATACTGTTCATCACTGATGACGGTGAATCTCTGGGTAAACTGGAGCGTGTTTGTCTGGTAGTTTCAAGAACACCTCGAACCTGGGTTGCCGTTAGTGCAGGATGATTAGACCTTTCTGACTTCTCATTCACTGACATCTGACGCCGCAATAACTTGGCTAGTTTCGTAAATCCTCTATTGAGATTACGATTATTTTGGACTTGTTGAGTTATCCCAACCTGGAAAAATTATAATTAGTTATTACAAACCCAAATTACGCAGACTATTTAACGCAGACATGCAAAACAAATCAAAACATAAAGTGTAAATTATATCATTACCTGGTCACCATATTCGACCGTCATATCCAAATTAGTCAAGTTGCAATCGTGAGTCGCAATTTCTAATAATCTAGCTTTGGCTTTATCCCTACTGCTATATGTCTTAATAATTGGTGGCTCATAAGAGATCGTTTCCATAGGAATAGGTGCACCTTGGTCAATTATAATTTCTTGAATGTCTTCCTCGTCATCACTGTCCCGTTCCGTTATTTCAGCAAAATTACGGATTGATATTTGCGGTTTGTCATCATCTGAATCAGACTCATCTTCTTTATTCTTTTCTTTCTCGTCAGTTGCATCAACAACAGATTTACTGCTTCCTTCCTCGGCACATTGGTCTGTCTTCTTGGCTTCATCTGTTGTCGTTGTTGTGCCACTTTCAGGGGTCTTCTCTTCCAGTTTATTATCATCAGTGGCGACACCATCTTTCTCTGCCGACGTTTCTTGTTCCAGATCCTGATTCTTGTCTTTCTCGAGTTCTGGAGATCGTTCTATTTCCATTTCCTTTTCTTTATCAGAGGAGAGCTGACTACGGTCTCCTGGATTCTCCTCACTAGCAACAACTGCTTCACCCTGAGTAGGATTATCATCGGATTTCTCCTTATCGCCCGCAGCACTAAACCCTTCTACTGCACTATCCACACACTCAACTTTGTCCTTCGTCGCAGTCACTGATGTCTCCTTGGTCAACTCTTCCGTCGTTGTTTCAATATCCATCTCACTTTCATTATCACATACTCCTTTGTTTCCATTTTCAGCACTAGTACGATCCCCACTTGGATCTACATGGTTATCCTGCTCAGGGTCGTCGCCCGTCTTGTCACCCACAGAACTCGCAATACTATTTCCGTTTTCTTGAATTTCACTCGCTGGCGAAAAAATGTTGCTCTCCTTTTGATTTTCTTTATTGGACAACGACGTCTGAGTGTTCTTCTGGCTATTTTCAGCATTTTTGGACACGTTAGATCCCATCTCTTCACTTCCATCATTGTCGTCTTCATCAATTTGAATTGAACCAAGACCCGCTGGCATCCTAAGCTGATTAAGTTATAAAATTATGAAATCTTTAGATATAACAAGAGCAAATCCATAAAAAACAACAGACAATTATCTCTACAAAATTAGAACTGTAGCTGCACAATCTCCTGCCGGATTCATTCTTTCATTTTACTATCTCTCCCGTTTTCCCGAAAATTGCTAAATCAATTGTAACGTGCTATTTGGGCGCAACAACATATAATTCACATTCAAAATTCAACTGAGCCCTGCTATTTTGTCGTGAGAGTTTTCATTTGATTTACATGCTACTACTGCACTTTATCACAGGATTTTTACATTGATAATATGTAATGCAAATGGACTGCAAGAAGCTTGAAGCAGCAGTCCAATATACAAACATAATAAAAATATATACAAACTTATAGCCTGCGCTGAAGCTACGCGCTTTGGCAGGGGTAAAGGGAAAAGTAGTTTAGCACGGAAAGGTACGGCAGGAGAATTGCTTTATACATTCAACAGGCCAAATACTTCAACTAAAAAACCCTCAAAAAATGAACAAAGTTGGAAAAATATTTTCCTGACAAAGAGCAAGCAAGGGCAATAAGGGTATCAACTTGCAGAAGAGTCCAGAATAGGGTTTAGTACATTTAAGTAATTTGAATTTAGAGAATAATATATGTTAAAGAAAATTAGGATTATCATCTTTTCATCAACCAATGGATGGTAAATACAAGAAAGTGATAGATTCGGCCTATTAAGGGGACCCACTAATTTTTTCAAAGTTTTTTTTCAAGGGAACAGAGTTGTTGATCTGATTATCTGATAATTATAGTACTACATACTTTGTCATGAATTTTCCTGGTGCACCCGTCATGAATCATTTGTTATGGATGCTAAACCAAATTATTGTTATAACTATCGTATGCATTTGTACAGGTTTATTGCTTTGATCATCCTGTCTGTCTGTGTGTCAAGAGCGTGAGCTGAACATGAAATTGAAGATATTCGCAATGTTTTTGGATACGAATTGAAAGGGGATGGATTGCCAATTGTGCACGATTGTTTGTGAATAAGATGAATAACATGTGTTTCGTGGAAGATAGTATTAATAATTTAATGACGAATTAAGATTTATTATTGGAGACAAAATATTATAGAGTTTAATTAATTAAATGTTATAGCGTATGATAGCCAATCTAGATACTCCGTCACTCTGGTGTACACGTCTGGCCAACTGGGGAAAAGAGCACATCCACCTATCCCAAAGCTGACTATTCCGACAAGTGAGGTGACTTGACTTTTCGGATTCTCAAAGACCAATGGTCCACCTGAAACCGTTAAAATTGTGATAAAACGAGCATTTTCATAAAAAGTCATGCCATCTCGAGTATAATGTTTTTGATAGATTGCACGCGGTACCTGAATCTCCCTGCAAAAATGTAAAAAAAAGATTACAAAATTAAAGTAAAAGAAAGCACATAATAATTGCAGTAATTAGCAGTTATATTTCTTCAAATGTTTTGGCATCGCTGTGATATGTGATGTTTATAAACGGTAATTCTTACAAAGCAGGTTCCTGAGCAATTCGGGTATGACACGGCACAGAGCATTGTGTTCGTGATATACTCGATCTTCAATGTCTTTTTACACTCTGAATTTTCGATGACGGTGTTATTTACGAATTGTAAATTCGTTGCTAGCTTTCCTTGAGGATACGAAACAGCGCCCCAACCAGAAACCAGTGCTTTTTGAGATGAATAGGAATTTCCTGCAGAGTAATGCAGATACAATATAGTTATGACATTAAGGAACGTTTAGCAGTAAAATGAGATTTATTCAGTCACACATATGCATTGTGCCTTCAGTGATATGTTGTTATACTAACCTTTTTCTGGAAGACAAATAGGCTGTATTCCACTTTTAAATGTCAACGGTTTGGAAAGTCTTATCACAGCAATGTCATTCTCCAAGTAGTATGGGTCAAAATGAGAATGGAATGTAATTGAGCTAAAATTTACAAGCTGATGCTGCGTCTCTGTTGTTGTGTTAATATTGAGATCTCCGACGATTATCTTCACAGTTCGTAATGGAATAGGGGCAACACTATAATAAATAATTATTTTAAAACCATAAAACAGTAAAATTAGAATGCATAGTATGACTGCTATTATAGCGCTATGGGAATGGGGTAACTCGAGCTAACCTTAAGAAACAATGCGACGCTGTGACGATAGTCTCATTGCTAACAATTGCTCCGCCGCATACATGACCTTTAGAATCTTGTATGCTGACTTGCCAAGGAAATTGGTTTAGCTGTGCATCTGTTCCTCGAAGAATTCGTCCCTTGTCATTCTCTTCAAAATCCAATAAGTCTTCAATTTCGGATCTTTGTTCTTGAAGCTTTTCTTTCATGATATCGCCTTCCCTATTTCTGCAAGTGGTCACATTCGCCGAAGAATTGGAGAGGGCTTGGTACGATTGCTTCAAATAGTCTTTAATTTAAAGTTTCAAAATGTGTCATCTTTGCTTTATCGAGTATTCTGTTACTTTTCATTGAATACTTTCCTTACCAATATAAAACGCAGTATCAACAGCGGCTCTGGAAATTTCCATGTACCCATCTCCTGCAAAAATAGTATTTTCCAGTTCAGGAGATAAAGTTGTCGTTGGGAGTGCGTCGTTTTCAGCTTCCGATTTTGGCAAAAATTTCCGTCCACAATTCGGCGCATCTGTATGGTTGCATGCAAGGAATTCAATATTTAAAAACTATATTGTAAACTTACAATTGTCTAACTGAAAACAGTTTGTGTGGATTATAATGTGACAACCTTTTATCAGTTTCACATCATCGCATTTCATCTGGGTTATGTTGATATTCCATTTGTATTGCTCCCTGGAGCTTTGAATTATTGATAGCAGTGAGATGGGTAGACGATGGCGTGGATTAACTGGAACCAGTGCTGTTGAACGAGAAAAAAAAACTTATTTAATAATTAACTTATGATTCGACAAAACATACATTTTGCATCAAGCTTCATTGAAAAATTTTCGTTTGAACACAAAATAGCCACGTGGCAATAACCAAAAAACAACCAAAATTATAGATGATTTGTCGCGTGACATTTGCAGGTGTACAAATCAAGACAGACAAATTCACAAAAAAGTTATAAAGAATTTTGATGGGCTTCTTGCATTTTTCTGCAACTGCAGAAAAAATGCGATAACTGTGAAATTATTCACTCATAATAAATCCTCATAATTCAATACACTTCCTTTCTATTGTGATTCCTGTCACCACGTGCACAAGTCAATTGTCATATAATTGATACATGTATGAAAATTAGTGGACAAATGACGAACGACGGTTCATATTACTATTGAATTATTCATTTCAAAGCTTACTTGAGTAGCCGGTAAGTTCACCACATCGTGGAAAAGCTGCACCGTCCAATGAATTCATGATGATAAACTGGTCGATATTGCATATTCCTCTGTCTAGTGGCCTTGTAGTGTTGAATTCTATGAATTCGAGTCTGTCATGGACAAGGTCAATCAATCATATGAACAGCAGTTACACACAATGAATGCATACACAACATTCGCATTTAATTTAATTTTGTCAACAGTAGAAGTTAAATAATGAAGCACGACTATACTCCATTAAACATAAATTGACAAGAGCTTTCACATTACCTGACACCGCAAACACCAGCCTGGATGTGCACATCAAACTGACAAACAATGTTCCCTATTGTTGGGCCAGGATAACCTGGCGAATTAAATTGAGCCTTGATTTCTGATGTTGCATCGTTACATGACTGTTCAACTGCAATAGTTTAAAATCTCATCTTTACAAACGGCTTCAATAAAGACAACATGACATTTTACATGTATGAATAATGTTTATGCATGCAAAACGTACAATTACAACAGACACGTCCACCCCCGTTCATGCACTCCCTACTTGATTTTCCACCCAATCGATTGCACTCTCTGGCTTGAAGACAAACTCCGGAGCAACGCAAATTATCAGAGTCAGAGTCATGCTTCGTTGTTTTGGCGAAATCATCTAAACTATTTGAACGGTGTACTCCAGGTCTTTGTCCTCTTGGTGGGAAGACAGGATCAAGTCTGGGCTGCTTTGCTGGAAAATACGTCACACTTCCTGAATATGCAATTAATTACACAACAACCGTTACCCAACACCATAATCCCGAAATAATACAAGCAATATCAGCATTTGTAGCAATAAACACTGTCATTCACCTGGAAATATTACTGGTGGCACAGGCTCTGGAACTGGAAAATAGTCAAAAGGATACCCAAGGCCAATACAGTTTATCCTATTGCATAAACATGAAGTTGCATTACAATTAATTCATGCAGTTACTTTCATTATATGTACTACCATAAAAATCCAAGGCTTAATGGGCTGCATTGATCTGTACATTTCATGAAAAAACTTTGAAGTCTAAACGCTCATTTTTTTGGGTGAATTTTGAAGGCAACTTACACAATGACGAACGCTATTCCAGAATGAAAAAATCGAGCTTCCTTCATTTTCTCTCCTCACAAGCACAGTTTAAACTTGCGCAAATTACAATTTAATTGACGAGCACAAGAAAATCCAAGGTTGCACTGAACCCGAAAAATGTTTCTTTACAAACTGATTTTTAACTAAATTGTCACTGGTGACCACTCTAAAAATCACAACAATTAACGTAGCAGAAATCTATCACAATAGTTTTCGAACGTCACCAAAAGAAATGCTATCTGGTACCCCCATAATATGACTGTTGCCAGTTCTTGGGTTGACACAATAGTGCGATTTACATACGTCGTTAGCGTGCCAATAATGAGATGTAGTACCTCGGCTTCACTCTACTAACTCATTCTCAAACAGCTCTTCGTCACTAGTAAAAGTTCCTCGTACCTTTTTACTTTTACTGTTACCTGCAATTACCTCTTACAGAAGAAGAGGGTACATACATATAGTAGTGGAGGATGAGAAGAAATAAAATAGATGCGAAATGCAAAAAATGACTCGAAAACAAAAGGCAATGTACGCGAGACAAAGTTCAGTTAGATTACAGGGAAGAAGATCTGTGATGGACGTCAGCTTGTAGAGCTTGACAAAAATTCCTGTTTTCTTGACTGATGATGACTGGACTGTGATTGATCTTGAACAGGCAATCATACAAAAAGGTAGAGGAAGAGTTCACAAGATCAAGAAAGGTGTAGGCAATCGGATCAATGAGAGATGATTATCAGCAAGAAAAATATTTATACCATTGTTGATTCCCTTTTTTCCTCATCGGACGACTTTTTTCCTTCTTCTGTGGCGTAAGTTTAGGCGGAATTAAAACATCGATTATTACCTAACAAACACCACTACAGAAGTATGCAAATGATCATATATCTTTGTTGATATTCTAGTTTTGTTCAGTAAAAGTACGGTAAGCAAAGGGAAAATTAGTTGCACGACAACTTTCAGTCTTAATCAATTACTGGTCCGATAGCCACGTTGTGTCACTTCTTATGTCATATCCATTTTTTCACAATCAAATAAATGGGCAGGTATTAAGGGGTAAACTTTCTTGCTTATTCTTTTGAAACTGCCTTTTATACAGGTACTCATTCAGGAAAAGTACCTGTTCCTACCTACGCATATTATTTACACTATTTAAAAAAGTAACACCAGACAACACCTGAGCTAATTGGACTAACGTCGATTCCAAACCGTTTCAAAGTATTGATGAGGTAATTCGGAATCAAACGATTATTCTGAGGAAAAAACTTGTATGAATGAGATCCAAGGTGCTTCTACAAACAGGCTCCCAGTTTGTAAGAGGAGGATTCTACAGAGGGGAAATGGCAAAGAGGAATTATGGAATACCGTTTTCTCTAGTCATAGTCATGTCTAGATAACGCATAATATTATGCACCTTTCCCAAGTATAACAATAATATGTAACTGAAGAGCATAGTAAATTAGCTTCTTAAATATTGACGCTGCTGCATTTTTACTGCTGCTACATGTAACTCATGAATACATTATTCCGTGTGGGTTTGAATGAAAATAGTTTGGTTTTGGTGGGACTGACTCTGAGTTTGCTGTTAGTAAGCTACTATTACAATGCGCTCTATAGACACAAAGAGACATAACTGGTGCAGATGGACGTAGCAATTTTTTTGAATGGAGGAACTGTCAAAAAGAATGTTTGTAGCAACAAGGAGCCTCCCCATTCAGCAACTCCTTCATCCTTCCTATCATTTCTGTCGTCGGACCCGTTTTCATGTTGCATTGTTATGGGAATTGCGATACTAACAAACTATTGGCACACTATTATCACTTAAATATAGCAGTATTTCGTGTACTCCTGTAAGTAGTTGGTTCGGAGGGAAGAGATGCCAAACAATAATTGCTCAACTGTCATTTTGCAAATTTGTCAAATTACTACTTACTTCTGTTCCTACATGATTGTAAACATCATAATTGCGTTGCGTGGGGAATGGGCTTTCAATAGGAGTTGTTTGGCTGTGAGCGCATATGCCATTGTTGGCAAAATGGCAAGTCGCTTCTGCTCGCTTCCTCATTATCACTAACTACTGGTATAACTCATTGTTATAGAAAATCCTAGAAAATCATGTAGGCTAGTTTAGGTCGATTGTAGATTGTAGAACAATCCTTTGTTTATATGTTTGCGTGCAAATTTCATCTCCACCTATCGTTTATCTATTGATTTTTGAGCGATGCTTCGTTTAGACTATGCCTGCTGGTCATTTTTGCAGTTGCTAAATGAATGAAGACCACAACTGACCGCTGATTTCATCCTAAAACTGTACAGTCTAGAGTCTAGACCTTTGACAGAGTGTGACTGCCAAGGCAGGAATTGTTAAGGCTCGTATAAATGTTTAGCGATTCTAGTATGAAAGCCAAGGTAATTTACATGAAGAATAAAACTTTACAGAAATAAACTCTTCAATTTATTTACACTTTATACATTGTCAACTTGCTTCTAAAACTAATTTAATTATTATATGAAAAGGTATTGAAAGTATTAATGGTACGTTGTATTGTCATCACTGCTTATAGCCAAAATGCAATCACGATTCACACTTCACATTTTTATTCAAAGACTCTTTATATCCACAGCATACCATAATGGATGGCCCTGAAAGCCCTACTCCTCCATTGTAGCAACTGCGATGAATTTCAAGTACTTCTTAACATTCGTGTAGGATCCTGGTATTTGTCGGTCTGTGCGACACTTTCCCAAACCATAGCTGACAATTCCTGCTTGGAAGTATCGACCGTCTTCTTCATTCTGAATTATTAATGGTCCACCTGCAAGTGTCAACGAATGCATATTACTATATTTTTTCCAAACAAACTTGTCTGTAAGCAACCTTGATCACGATTGAAGGATCACTTGAATGTTTGCATGCTAACCAGAATCCCCCTATAAAAGTGAAAACAAGTATGATTAGTTCATTAAAATTTATTTATAAAATTAATTGCTAGACTATATCTATTTCAACCGGAAATTTGAATGTTTATAGGTTCAAGGTCTCACATGGCACACGGATGTAGTGTTTCTGGAGACTCCACAAAGTTGTGTTTCGTCTACCCCCATGCTCGAGCTCTTTTGCACATCTTCATAAGTCAAATTTTTCTTCATAACTTCTTCATACTCTCGTTTCACCATTTCCTTGCATATGTCGTTGGAAACGATTTTGACATTCAACTTTTGTAATTTAGTTGCTCCTTCAGATGGGTCAGACGCGTTGGTGCGACCCCAACCGGAAACTATTGCATTTTTATTGTAAACTTCAAAATCTGCAAATAATTGAAGTCCCTATTATGTCATATAAGTCATGATGGCATTAACCGAAACAAAGGCGAATCTTAATTCGGCTAAGGTATCATACAGGTAGAAAGTGTAGCGTAAGTGAAATTTATAACCTTCATCCAACAAACAGACCGGTTGAACATTTTCATTGAAGGTGATCGTTCCATTCAGTTTGATTATTGCAATGTCATTTGCATGTGATTCCGTTGGCTTGTAATTGTAATGAACGATGATTTTCTCTATTTCGAATTCTTCATGTTCTATTTCCTCCTCAGATTCAAGATTGTAATCACCAATAATCACTTTTAATCTGGTTTTTGATGCGTACGCATTCCTGATAAATATTTAAAAAGGTCAAACTACATCATTTGATTTCTAGATTCTTTGAAGCAAATAAGTTTATTTTTGTCTTTTTTCAATGCTCAATGTTGATATATTTCCGATACCTGTATACGCAATGTGCTGCTGTCAGGATGTACCTAGTTAAAGCAATTTATATACATCTCATGAGAAGTTCATATCAAATACATACAGCATAGGTAATTGATAATTTCGACCAGCCTCCTTTGTATTTACTTGTTAAATGCTTTGTAGTGGTTAAATAGTTAAATTATGAGTGCATTGACTTGGAATGCAAGCAAACTACAAACTTTCTCTACACAATTTAGAGTTGCTTTACCTGTCATTGATAATCGAGCCACCGCATCTATGACTGGATTTAGATTTAATCTGGAGACTGACTTGCCACGGGAATTCTCTCATTTCTGCATCCTTTCCATTTATAATATAAGGCGATGGTTGTGGAGACTGTTTTACGCTGTGTCTCTGCAATGCACTCATGGGAACCTGGTGATGATAAGGATTGTTCTCCACAATAGCTAGTCCATCCGAGTCGTACTCATTTGGCTCGTAAAGTAGTTGACGACCGCATTCAGGGACGTCTATAGAATATCAGAGCAATTATATAAATTAAAATTGACCAGAACCAAGTCTTTTTTAAAGGAGTCGTAACAGGCTTTTCTTTAGCAACGTACTTTTCCATGGCTTGATTTTCTTGCAGTTCACATGAGTTATTTTCAAGCTCCAACTATGGCTACTGCTTTGTGTGACAAACAAGATAACTATTGGGTGACTAGAATTTGGTTGTACTTCTACCACGGCTACAAGATCAAAGACAGATTTTTTATTGATTTCTTTAAATGCCTATTATCACTCAGATAATAATAATATGATCGTGTCTAAAGGCTTGCATGAACGTACCAGTGTGATCTTCCATCTCACAGACGCCTTCAGTTGGACCTCCCGCAGAGTTCATTAGAAACATCATATCTTCCACGCATTTCTCAACTTTTGTATATTTCTTTGGCTTTTTCAGCTCAAAACGTTCAAAGTCGATTCTAGAGTAGCAATGCAAAAGATTGACAAAACCTGAAAGATAAATGAAGGCTAAAGAAAAGAAATGTGCGCGTTACCTTAATGCACACGTGCTGTCAGAGGGATAGATTCTATACGAGCACTCCATGCTTTCGTTGAGTGATTGTGGGTAAAGTGGAGACCTGAAGTAGGACACTTTCTCTCGAGAAACACCTCCGCATGACTTTTGAACTGCAATATTATTTTCAAATGTATAAGTATAACCATAACTATAATAAAACTTTTAATTAACTTTATCAGTGGAATCCATACAAACGCAGCAAACGTTTCCATTAGAGCAGGATCCTTTTGAAGCCCCTTGATGATGCTCACATGTCCGGCGAGTAACGCATGCACCATCGCACAGTTTTTCTCCAGAGTATCTCACAGGTCTTCCATGATCCCTCCCTTGCACTCCATTGTATTCCCGAGGCTCTAACAAGGACTTTTGTTGCGGCCTCCAAGGCTCCTCAACTGTTAATATAGTTTCGTTTTAGTTCTATCATTATTTAAAGAAATTTTTGTAAAAATAAGAAGAATGAAAGTCATACTATCAGAAATCAAAGGTAATCCAAATAGCCTCTCGGGAATCACATCCAACGTGCTAGAATGTCCCAGCAAATTTGGTCTCATTTCACTCCTGCCACTTGCACTCCACAAAAATCCAAGTAGAAAACACCATTTTGGCCACATTTCTTAACTGCAGTTATTACACACTTTAAACGGTCTAAATTACACACATTGTCATCATACCAATTTTACTAGTAAACTGCTAAACACTTTTAGTTTCATTTTGAGAGAAAACTATCAAAACTCTTTAAATTGTTCGAAAATGTCCAATAGTAACATGTATGAAAAGTTTTGCAACAATAGAAACCAGACATATTTTGAGGGACAAGAAAAAACATTACTGGACTTGAGCTCAAGTGTGTATTATTTTCCAGAGTGATTCACTTCCTGTTTCTCTATAGGTTGTTGTCCAGTCGTGGACATGATGGCTTTTTTGAAAGATTTTTTTTCTCTGAATTCCCCGTATACATAGGTAATGAACAACCCTAAATATCCACTGCTGGTGCAATGATAATGATATGAAATATGAAAAATGTGAATATGACATCCGTAAGCACTTATTACAACGAAAGAAAGCGTTTCGTGATTAAATTAAACTAGATCACGTCATCGATGTATTGTCCTGCGGAAGCTCCATCATCATTCCACCGTAGTGTATGCAGTAATGCAATAAAAAGTAAAAACTCATAATATGAGTTCGCAAGTTCATTCATGACAGACAACAGAAAAGCGGATTTGGTCATGCAACGTTATTATGATCACGATTATGATAGCTGTATTGATGAACATCATGGAATTCTCAGGGCCACTCAGGGCCAAAGTCATCTCAACTGCTGATGATTGCCATTGATTGCATCGTCCATGCTGGGATCAATTGTCAGTGTTTGTTTTTGAAAATCAATTTTGCACGACTGCATCCATGAAACGTGGTGTGGTGACAAAAGCTACGTACAAGCAGTGCTACAATACAATATTCACTCTTTGTCGCTTGTTGTGGGATTTCAGTTTTAGCCATCTGCATTTTTAGGTAGAGGGAGCAGATCATGTATCATGTGTGCGTAAAAATTAAAGTGATGGAATGCAAAAAAAAATGTTTTCATGGGCCTGCCGGTTTTTACAGAGAGATGATCTCGGGTAAACCTCCCATAGCATTGCTGCTTGGCAAAAGATCATTGTTCGCTAGTGGTGTGCATGCCTAAACATATAGCACCAGTTCAGTTTACATTGTTGCAAGTTGACAAGTCAATCAAGTCGCCCTATTCATTTCATGAAAGGGGAGAATGTGTGTAATCCTAACTAAGCTATTCTAAAGGAGAAGTAATTACATGTTATTCCAAAATATATCCAATAATATGAAAGGTTTTCGGCGGAAATAAAAGCGTTTACCGTAAGCTAAATATAATATGTACCTTTAATCCAAACTACTATATTATTTTGTTGAAGCTAATATGGAATTCTTATGAAATTTTAAAAGGTCATTATCCGATTTCCGCATAGTTGCATATTCTTAGACTGAATTGGTAACTGGAAGCGTGTGAAAGGTAAACTACATGCGATAGTGGATACTCCCAACAAAGCTGTGCTGTCATCAAAAGCGTAAATTTTTGTTCCATCTTTTTATTATAATTGAATGCGGAAAACTAACAACGAGCCATAAATATAAATTAGAATATTAAGAATAATATTAATAACAATACACATATTTAAGTACATCCAATTAATATGTCAGTAGTCAATAATACCATTATATATTCTGTTAATTACAATACAAAATTTAGTACTGACTTAAATATTCAGTCATTAAGTACTCAAATACATCATTTGTTTAGTATCAGCATGAGACCATGCAATCCATTTTGTCTTGGAAGATTTGAGAACTCATTTGTCAATTGATAGATACAAAGTAGGCAGATGAACAAAGTACCCTTGTTGAGAGAGCAATCATAGAATATAATTTACATTAGTTAATTTATAAATTACATACATATATATAGATGCAGAATACCAAAGTGTACTGTTAAATCAGTATTGAGTTAATTTGCAATAATATTTAACAGCAGCTTAATGGTCTAACTTACAATCAATATTAATGATAAAAAATACTTGGCTAACAAACTTATCGTAGATTAATAGGTATATCAATTTCAAACAATATTTTACATTATCAATGATTTAGCTATTAAACTGTTTGTTAATACGGTCATGAAATGAGCACAGATTGTCTTTTTTCATAAACAATTACCTATTTACTTTTCGTGTGGATACTATGACCATATATACTCAAGTACAATAAATAGCAGTGGCATTCGTTTATTGTAATTTTTTGCTCATCTAGTATGTACTTATATTACAAAAAGGTTTCAACTGAACACGATCCAGCGTTTTGAATGCTACAATGAAAACGTATTCATTAAGTAATCACATGACTCCCTCGACCTCTCATGTACTCGTCTGTGTTTGGAGAGGTGATCACTCCGGGCGAATCTTTTAAAGCACGTAGTGCATTGGTACGGCTTATCCCCTGTATGTGACCTGAAATGGCGACCGAGTTCATCTGATCTTGAGAATCGCCAAGGACATTGATCCCAAGGACACACAAATGGTTTTTCACCAGTGTGTCGACGAACATGAGCTTTAAGATGAGAAGATTTGAAATAAACTTTGTCGCAATTGTCGAATGGGCACTTTAGCTCGATCACTGCATCATTTTGGGACTTCCTCCTCCCTCGCCCCCTTTCCTTTGGGGTCTTTTTTAAAGTGGGAGTGGTAGTGCTACGTGGCTTGTTGCAGCTTCCAGGCTTTCGACCTCTAGTCCTTTTGGGCAATGTAGGGATTGCTGCTGGCTGTGTTGAGAGCTTGTGAATGTCTGGTTTATTTTCTGTTTCCAGAGTGAAGTTGCTGTTGGGCTGAGAGCATGGAATGGAATTGGTGGGAGTGATCATGTCATCCACTCTGCTGTTTGTCGACAATGAATTCATGAGTGGATTCTTTGAGCACTGCTGTGGAGGTACCTTAATAGTGGGAATGTTTCCGTTGGAACACCACAATGGCGTCAGTGACGACGTCATTAAAGGAGAGGAACTTTCTGCTGGCGAAATACTGGTAGAGATTAAAGCATTAGCATTGTCTGAAGAGGGATAGGAAAGCATGGTGTCCCAGGGAAACGTTGAACCAATTTCCAAGTCCCCGCATTCTGCAGATGACACAAGGTCGTCCAAAGTTATGTTTCCATCCAGGATATAATTTATATCAGCAGTGATAGACGACTGCTCTGGTGGTGAAGGGTTCATGGGTAACTGTGTTGCAGCCAAGCTGCCATTGAATAGGTCAAGACGGTCATTCTGTGAAAAAAAATGTAATTATGGAAATTTTTAGTTCATTTAAATGTTAATTAACTAACATCGCACCACTGAAATACAAATTTTACGAAATAAAAAAAAGAGATTAATGTCCTTTTTTACCTGGATAGGATTGACGGATGAGAAAATTGAAGGAGCTGTTGCAAAGGATGACAATGGATCAATAGAAAAGTCAGTGAATGAGTTGGCCGGATTTGCTACGGGGAGCTCCATGGAATCCCATGATGAAGTAGAGAGTGGTGACTCGGAACTTTGGAGACTGTCTGTGTTGGAAGGATAAGAAAACATATCATAAGCTTGTGTGAAAACTTGTTCCTAATTTAATAATGCCAATTAATATTGGATAAGTCGCATAAACGATTGGGAAAAGGAACTGATTTGTCTTGTAAAATATATGTATAATTATCGTGATTTCATGTTATCATTGTCTTCTTCCAGAATGAATGTTGTTAAAAGTTTGAGACAAGGCATGGGCAGCGGCTAAGCAAAGTTGGAATGCATCGTCCCGTTCTTCAGTCAACATTGATAATTTGACATTGCAGTAGGACGATAGTGGATGAATGTCTGAGAGATAACTCTAATTTTGTTAACCTTATGATTCATGCTCGATTCATTTTTTTTCTTATATTTATTTAGTTATGCCTGTCTGACTGCCACTATACCAATTACTTCTGATAGTTTCCAGTTGGCATGAGTCAAGTATGCTGACCTCGCTTGATATGGACGTATATAGAAGACGTTTTTGTGTATTTCATTTTTAAAAATCTAATTTCATTGCTAACTAATCTGTAAATTTCCAATCCCTTCCTAGACTGTTCTTATGAATGAATGTAAAAAATATGTTTTGCTTAAAAAATTAATTACCTGGAGCTGAGTCTGACGGCGATGAGTTGGAATTATACGGATCCGAAAATATTGAACTGAGATCAGAATCGTCCACCATTGCCCCAAAATCACTTTGATCAAAGACGTTTGCTGGGCTGAGTAGCCCATCCAGGAAATCCTCGCTGGTTGAAGGTTGAGGCATGAGAAAGTTAAGAGTATCCTCAAGCGTGAGTGTCATGATGATGAGCTGCCTGTTTAACTAATCGTATAAGCAAAAGATGATCAAGTCTTCTTCCAACCACGAAATATTTAAAGCTTTTGTATCCAAAAATTAAAAGCTGCCGCTGCTTCTCAGGCTTGTAGACTGTGTCACCTCACACAAGCCGCGTCACAACGATACTGAAATGAAACGAAACATTGATAATTACTTAATTGTATTATTTCCGGAACAGACTTCTTTATCTACATATTATGTATACGCTTCATACCTTCGTAGTGATAATTTGACTACGAAGGTATTTAAGGGCTCAATACTGTAATAAGCAAGACTAAACAATCTTTTCCGTTTTATCACACGATCGTGAACCCTTAGATTCCTATATAGCCAAATAAGTTTTTGGCGCAATTGATTCGAATGCTAATTAAAACCAGCATTACTTACGGTAGGATACAAAGACAACAATGGGTTGTCTCACTCGTATAAAATGGTAAGGGAATTAATAACTGAATAGGTAGCTGTACAAAGTATTATTTTGATTAGGTATGTTTTACTGCACCTTTGTCAACTAAAAGTAGTCCTAAACTCAATAAATGTTGTATGTATGCATGCAAAGCACTTTAACAGGATGTGAATATCCAGATCAATTTGTTTTTCTGGAGACCCAAAAGTCAGACGTCAGTTCCAGAAGGACAATCATACAAAACTGAACAGAAGCCTGAGGAGACCCTTGACTTTTTATCAAACTGAGCTATGAATTAGCACCTACAGCAAAGCAATCATATTTTTATACTCATCTTACATTCAACATTCAACCGAGTGTGTAGGTGCCGCACCACCGTTAGTATTGCCGAGTTGCTGGATTCAATTTCATACAAACTCTTTTTTTTCGGTCAGCTAATGATTTTGAAGGAATGGTAACGTTGAAATGGATATTACAAAAGCATTGAGAATTAGATATCATTGTATGAATTACGGCCAGTTAGTTCCAGCAGACGCAGCAAAGATAGATTAGATTGTGCTCTAATAATATTACTAAGAGTTTTGAAAGACCTTTTATTACCCATACAACCGGAATAAGAGGCAGCCGCTCAATTCATCCGTGCCATGCACATATAATATGTAAATACGTGTACTGGAATAGGAGCACAAAAAAGTTTAAAGTTTTCTCTAGATTCCTTCCAGTCTGTAGCTATGCTACTATTACGAACGGTAATCGTCCATTTATTTTTTCTAGTTCAGGTTACTAATATTTCAATGAGCAGATCATTGACGAATGGAGTGATTGAGTGGCAGAGAGGAGTCAAGTGTTAAAAAAATGCCAACAAGACCGCAATAAATACAATGTATTTTGTCACTATTATTCTTATATGTTATTTTGGAGACCTAAATAATAGAGTGCATTCACTTTAGTAGAAGAATGAGTAAAAGCAGGACACGCATTGTTAATGCGCATAAAGAGGTAACAGGTTCCGTGGAACTAAACCCGATTCCTTTTTCGGCAATTAAGACTACATGGGGGAAATTGCAGAAAGGCTTATAAATATATTATGCATAGGTTTTAATAGAATGGAATAGTGTATGTATGTGGAAATGCGGTTGTTTCAATGATATATGGACACCCAAGTGAGAGGATGTCAGCACCAATCATTGTTCCTTTTGCATTCATTACAAGGGATCAGATTTCAGCACATTCCAGAAAATAAACATGATTGTATTGAATGATTGAGCATGGAGTGAAATGAACATATGCCAAAGGACTGCTGGACTGTGTAATGTTTCCAATTTCTTCTCATGATGGGTTACATATGTGGCTATTTTGTATATGATATTATTAAGGGAAGGTGTTCTGTTGACTCTATTTCTGTACCCAAGTGTTAATATGAAGTACAAAAAAAATATGAAGATTTCAAAAATATTTTCAATGTAATATATATAACATGGTCCATGGGAGATCTAAAGCAATACAAAGATTGATATCAGTTCCTAAAATGCATACAAAATAGCATTTGATAATCATCATATCGTCACTTATGTCGCTATTTAAAGAATGCACTTTTGGAACAAAAATGTAATAAAAATGAAAGGCTTGAATTAGCTAATGAAATAGTGGAATATGACAAACACGACATATTATTGTCGCATTAAAACGTATAAGGATTTTTATTGCTATTATTAATAGGTATGACATTATACAGCATAATTTCCAAGTCTTATTATGATAATATGCTTGTCAAACATATTATAAAATTATCACCCTGTGATCAATGAACTTGAAAGAACTCAATGAAGATGGTATTCAGTTCAAAAGAGAAAGTATGTAGATAAATATCACATTAAAGTTGAACAATAAAAGTATGTAGGCATAATAAAGCTTTAAACCATAAATGAAGACAGAAACAAAGAAGGAGCAAAAAAGCTTCCATCTACACACCAGTGTCACAAATAGGTGATGATGTGGCAAACAAAACAATGTATTCATGATTTCAACCCTGTAAGTGAATTCAATACACCTTTAGCGTCACAAAAGTAGTGTGTATGTGTGTTTTTAAACGCATCTACATGGAATCTGACAATGAGCGAGCGATGAAAGCCCCTTTTGCCATGCCGAAGCTTGTTCGGAAACCCGTGATCCATTGCTTGTGTTTATGCCGATGCCGATGATATTATGTGTGTGTTTTTTGAGTAATTTGAGTAACCCTGGTGATTACTACTTTACAAGTGACTGCTGGATACGATGGTCCACATATTATTCATTTGACGTGTCCGAGCTATCCAAGTAAAGCACATAATTTTTTATCATGTCCGTGCGTAGTACGTGTGAGGGCTGTCAAGTGCTCATTTTCATGACATGAAGCAGCCAATATTAAATGATCCGTACCAAACGGTGCAATTTTTACTCATTTTTCATCCTCTTTTCCACCAGCAACCGCACACATATTATTTTGTTATAATTATAATATGGTCACCACCTCTAATCCATTGCCATAAACAACTTTAGCAGCAGTGGCAGACCCTTTTCAAAATCTCTATTTCAAATATTAACGGTTTGTTTCTTCAAGCGCGAGGAAATCTAAGATGAGCGCTGTGTACCTAAAACACCAATACCACCGGCGATTCGAGTCGTTGAAAAATTGAGCTTGATGAAATAATTTAGGAAGAAGCTTTTCAAAAATATAAATGATTTCGTTAATAATTTTGCATCAGATAAGTACTTCCTTGTGGTACTTTAAAAATCAGAAGACAATATCTGAAATTCATACGTATACTCATATATGAAATCTTTAATCTTTCATGGTATTTTCAGGAGTTTTCATGGAAAAATGTAGATAATTATTTTTATGTACAAGTGTACAAGACAAAGTTCTGATATGAATCATTATGCAAAATATTCGA
>JAQIXW010000411.1:0-31887 GCA_034700685.1 Willowsia buskii
ACAGTAATAATTACTATTTACCTTCGATTAAAATTATCCGTTATGCGAGTGATTAAAAGTCGAGAATTTATAAAAAATGCAGTGGATTATTATTTGCTAAAGATTGTCTGCAGCCTTTTCAAAGCTTCACTCTTGCATTTTGATAAAATGTGAAGCATTTTACTACGTATCATTCCTTTCATAAAAGGTATTTTGAAGAATGGTAAAACAATGTACAATTTACTAATTTCTGCTACTGTTGATGTATTACTTGAAGTTAAAGCTATTTCAGGATTATGTAGTTGTATATGTCGTATATGGAAATCAGATTTTGGTTTAATTACTATATCCCTGTCTAACAAATACAGTCTTTGTTTGGTTTCATTCAACAGTTCTATTGGATAGTTTCTTCGTTTAAATTTGTTAAACATTTTTTGCAGGTTCATTATTCTATCATGTTCTTGTGAACAGGTTCTTATCACGCGTAACCCACAAGAATACGGTAGTGAACGTATCATGTGCCTTGGGTGGTTGGAATCATAATGTAGGTATTCATGTCGTGACATGGGTTTGCAATATAAAGTAGTTATAATTTCATTTTTACAATTAATGGAGATAGTAAGATCCAGAAAATTTACACTGTGTTCAGAGTTTTCAATTGTAAATTTGAGGAAGTCATGTATAAACACTTGCTTTAACCACTCATTTACATTAATTTGAATTTCGGTAACATCTATAATTAATAATATGTCATCTATGAACCTTCGATTAAATTGCATTTCGGGTCTCCATATACTTTCTAACTCCACAGCAGCAGTTATATTTGCTACTGAAACGCTAGCGTTGTTACCCATCTGAATCCCACGCGTTTGCAGGAACATATCATTTTCAAATTTCACGTAACTGTAGTCAAGGCTTAAATCTAGTAATTGTTTCAATTGAATCTCACTGATTACAAATGGTAGTTTAGTTTGATTACAATATCTTCTGTAAAATGATATACAATGTCGTTTACAAATTTCTATCGGTAATTCCTGGTACATTGCATGGATATCAGCGGCTACCAAACAGTATTTTTTATTTGGATCTAATGATACGTGTTTAAGCAGTGTGATAAGATGAGGTGTGTCGATAAGTAGATTGTTGATATGAACAGTTAGCGGTCTTAATATTGAATCTAGTAATATTGACACTCCTCTATTAATAGTAAAAATGTTGCTACATATTGGTCTTCCTATAGGAAATGTCTCATATTTTTTATGAAGTTTTGGAAGTATATAAAACTTTGCTGGTTTGTATACTGAAGGAAGTACTGACTTTAAATTAATTTCAAACGACTTAAAATTAACTTTACTGTAGTGTTTTATCTTATCAGTAAAATCATGCATTGAATTTTCATAATGTACAACTGTGGTTGGTGTGTATGTTTCAATGTCATGTAATTGTCTTACAATTTCTCCCGTATAATCCTGCTTATTGGTTATTACTAAACCTGCATTTTTGTCACTTTGAGTAATAATAATATCATTTTCAAAAATGAATTGCTTCAGTTGTTTGACTAGGTAGACATGTAAATCGTTGATCTTTACCTTTGATCTCTGCAGTTGTTTCACACATTCTTCGCTAAAATTATTACCAAATAAGTTATAAGTGATTACCAAATAAGTGTGCTATACATAAAAACTATACTTGTTTTATTCGTAGCCAATGATAATAATACAATTTTGTTTGGTTTTGACATTGAATGCGATAAATGCATCCAGATACACGCAAAATGAAAAATTTATGCATGATTTTCAGTGTTCTGGCGTTAAACAGCGTGTTGTGTGACATACTTGTTATGTAGCTACTGCTTCACGTGTGACAAGTTTTTGGATTTTATTTGGATGTCGTCGTTATTTTCTGCACTGCCGTTCATTATAAGGCTATTAACTATTAAGTATTAATCGTATATGCTTACTGAACCCAAACTCCCCAATGCTAATACGTTTTCTCTCTTTACATAACCACAGAAACCTCGAAAAATACAAGACAAATTCTAGTGGCTCTGCAATATTAGAAAATGTGAAAAGGAAGAGCTCATCTTTCATTGTTCTTCCTCTTCACAAAATTGTCAAATGCTTGGCCGGCATATTTAAAAATGCATTCAATAACGAATTTGTAAAATGCCAAAGCGAGAACATAAGCGAGGCCATAGGTAACGTAAATATTCAAGTATCATTTTCCATTCCAAACTCTTCAAGCGATTGACAAGACTTCCAACAAGCAACCAGCATTATAATATGTATAATCCGCCTCTCTGTGTGGACTTGTCATTTGTTGCAATGCACACACAAAAAGTGCCCGCGTTGGCTGCTTTGTTTACTATTTACCTTTTTGTCTCCGTTTAGCCTTCTTTAGTACAGAGAAACAGGCAAACTGACAAAACAAAACCAAATGTTTTAAGCAAATTATAACAATTAATGACAATCAAAATGTAAAGGTAATATTGTAACCGCAAATACTCAGACTTTTATCTGATGTGGTTTTTAAAATCATAATGTGATCGATTTCCATCATTTTTGATCTTACTACTAATTTAAGGCGGTGTTAAATTCCACATCGTTCGGTTCTCTTGTTCTGCGTGTAATTATATCATTTATTACATAATAACTGGGTAATGAATTTAATTTTAACTCTATATGAATAAGCTATTTAACTTATACCCCAGTAAGTCAAATTCAATTTTTATTTTTTATGTATAATAATTTTTTCTGTATCATATCTTTGTCAATTTAGCTACCTGAAGACGTCTTAAAATAAACATGAAACCAGTCGTAGCTACTAGTTATCAATAATCGTAATTCGAGTTAAGGAAGTCTTTCTTCATTATATTTATCACCTCATATAAAAATCTGGACTCCGCTTCAAACTGCACGGAGTATTTTCTTGACTAGTTACCTTATCCAAATATGCACGCCGAGGATGGCCAAGAAAACCGCTTCTACTGAAGAAGCGCTTGTTGCAGACTAAATATTTCTCCGGCTTATCACTCGTATGAACTTGAAGATGTTCGTCTCGGAGTTTTGTATAGGCAAATCCTGTTTCGTATAAATGGCACCCAAATGGTCGTTCACCAGTGTGCGTTCTATAATGTTGGGTGCTGCTGCAGAGTTTATCACACAATCCGCATTTAAATCTTTCCGAGTAAATCGGTTGATGCACTCGTTGTCGCTGAGCTGTTTTAAATTGTTTGTCACAGACCTCGCATTTGTAAGGTGTTTCAGAAGGATTTCCTTGTGATGTTTTCGATGACTCTGGCGTGCAAAATGCACTTGGCTTATATCGCAAGAGAAAGGTTTCTCACCAGTATGCACTATGGTGTGCATTGTCAAGTAATGTTTTCGGGAAAATGTGTTTACATGAGATTTAAGATTGCTTGATTGACTGAATGCTTTCTGGCAAATGTGGCAAACGTACGGCTTCTCCCCGGTATATGTTCGTTTGTGATCAGTCAATGTGTTACATCGGTTGAAACTCATTTGGCAGACTTCACACTTGTACGGTCTCTCTCCCGTATGAACTCTTGTGTGATTTTCCACTTGGAGGGAAGGTTTTTTGCAAGTATTGCACAGATGTAGTATCGGTGACATGATTTTTATCGATTCGGAGTAGTTTTTTAATGAAGTTTTGGCAATTTTGTCACTTAATCTGGAATCTAGTGAACCTACTTGAGTATCTAGGACATTACTTAAAACTGTGTCAGAAATACACTTTGTATTTGCAATATTGAAAAACCCTGGGGCAAACCTTCTGTTAAATAAGTATTCAGTAGAATTCGACAGCCCAAACAAGAATCTAAGGAGCCTACTTGAGCAACGGGAACAACAATTTAATAAAGTGTCGTAAACACACTTCGTATTTTCAACACGAAAAAGCTTGCGTAAACATGTTTCCAAATACTCAGGACAGGCCAGTATTTAATCAAAGTTTTTGATAACGTTAATACTTGAAATATGTCTTTACAGTGCAAAGCTTTTTTGCCGACAACTGAAATATTTCTATTGCGTTTTGCTTTGTGATTCTGTTTATCGTAGGGTGAAAACTTGAGGCTATGGCAGGTGGGAAGATGCAACGTCACGACAACTTATTTTCTACTGTAAGACCCGCGTGTTTCCATGCTGAAGAATGTAGTTGTGAGTTGCAAATCAACAGCATTTAATTTAGAGCTCATCACATATCTCAGAAGGAGAATTATTCCTTCCAAGGATGAAGATGGTATGAAAGCCACAACATTTTATATCCCATTTCTATAATTTCTATAAGGGTTTCATATACCTTAGGAGCATCTAAAACTGTCAAAATACTCAAAATCTCGTTTCCATAAATTGTCGAAACGAACATCCACAATGGCTGAATGCTTACAAAGCACATTACCTTAGTCGGATGAAAAAATTTTGTTAGGTTTCCAACATTTGAAGTTTTAGATTTTAAAAAGCAATTCAACCTTTGTGCTGCTTTAGCAGATTGAAATATGGCTACGAATCCACTAAATGTAGTAATCGCAAGCAACCAAGCATCAAGACTAAATGGATTGATCCATCTGGAAAAGTCGATTGTAGTGGTTCCGTTGTTGTTTGTACCTATTTCACAATAGACCGCTTGAAACGCAATATTTCTAGTGAAGCTGAACCCTACTAGTTTAAATTAGGATAAATGTTTGTAACTTGTGATTGCCCCATCGATTTCGAGGTACTGTTTTTTTAAGGATCTCTCAAGTTTCCTGCCATCCTCGATGTATACCCACAGGTGTGTGTTCAACGAGAAATTGTGAAATTGCAGGAGTTGCACGGATGCCATGAAAGTCTCAGTACAAAATCGATAATTCCTTGAAAGTTTGTTGGAGCAAGTCGCTTGCATATTTCTTACTTTAGTCGCGGAGAACGTCAAGCCAATTTGTCTTTGGTTTCCGTTATAAAATAACAGTTTGTGCAAGACTTTTTGGTGACGCAATGTGGCATAAAAATCCGTAGTTACTTCTCCATTGCTCTGGGTCCGAAGACAATAGCCGTTACAAATGTTTGTGCAGTAAACGTTAGAAGTTTTTCCACCATATTTCGGGTATATAGCGTTTGTTAACATCTTGTTGCTTTCAAATTGTTGGGTGTCGATGCTCGAATTAGGTAACAGTTAAATGCTACAAAAATGCCCCGGATCCGGATTACAAAACTTTAGGCAGAATGATATGGCAATGGTGAGACTTGAGACTGTTTCTAGCAAAATGAGAGTAAATGCCAAATAAAATGAGAGAAGCTGGACACTCGGTTAATTTCAAATAATAAAAAGGGAAAATTTCTTATTCTTGTCAAATGAAAATATAGCCAATTACTACTACAGCCAGTGAATTTAGGATGCGACCGAAGTGGTCGATAGCTTGAGCTCGAGTGTGTGGAGGAGAGTCAAATCTCCAGTATATAATGACGCTTTTTTTCTTGTTGACCTCGAAAGAGGATATTAACTTTACAGATCATAATTCACAATGGTTCAAAATGAATAGCACATAATGAATGAGTCACAAGTTTAGTTTAGATACATAATTCACAAGTCACATTGAATCAATAGCATGAATAATACAGCAAGTCAAATCAAACACATTAGCTTTGGCACCGATAGCGTACCATCAGAGATTAACATAATACATGATTTGGGGAATACAGAGATTTCAGAGTTCATTAATCTATTACACGTGTACCAAGGGCAAGCACCGCTGCTCTGTGCTGAGGTGGATAGAGAGATTGAAAAGAAGTGAATAGCCAGTAGTGCTTTTTAGGGCATTTCACAGCTCAATGGAGCCCCTGGCTAGTGCACAGAAAAGATAGTAGAGACAGAACTCAGCAGCAGAGACAGACAGATACTCACACAAAACACAGGTTTACAAATTCACATTATTCAAATGAATCGTAAGGTACAGAGTAAAAACTACGAGTGAACTTTATGATCATGACAATGAACACAAATATATGGGGTTTTTTCCTAATTTCTCACGCCTGCTGGGAGCATTGCACTACTTCGGCTCATAGTTAAGAATCAATTGTAATGGAAAATAGTAATGGAATAATAAAGACGGATATAGCTATGGCCGCGAATCTGTCCAGGAGTTGATTACTCCACAAATTCCATCCATTCCTTTAGTAAGCGTTAGAACAATTTACGGTATTAGCTACAACAAGTATCAACGTGAGAGCCGAGTAATTTTGGAGCCTTAAAGAAAATCTTTTTTCCGCATCAAATATTTTTTCTTTTCTCCACGTATCCGTGAAAAGAAGTATAAGTAGCGTTTTTGGGTGCATCAAAAAATACTCAGCAACAATGTCAGCTGTAAGGTTTGCGATTACTAAATGATTGGGTTGGTGATATCAGGTAGGATACCGACTATCAATCTTTATTTGATACTCGTGCAGAAACATGGAACGAGAGTATTTAAAAGCGAATCCGTAGCGGCCGAATGATAAGTCAAAGAAGAACATGTCAAAAGCCTCCGTTCCAGAATCAAGAACTCGAAGAAGAGTTTCGGAACATTTCCGCAATGGTTTGTTGTCGCAGGGACGCTGGAGTATTTTGCACAGCGATGCAGTGGCCTAATAGGAGAAAATTGGTCAAAATTCGGAAGGCTTCCATTTTCAGCGTTTAAAATAGATAAAGAACAGGAACCTTATATACGATAAAGCAGTCCTCGACGGGCAAGTATGCTAGAGTTTTTTGAAGGATTGAAAATGGAATGGAATTGAAACAAAAAATTTATAGGGAAAATCGTTTTCGTCACCAATAAAGTCCTCAGTTGTCACCTTATTTTTTCTCAGTCGTCGAAAGGGGACTATATTTAAGAGTAAAATTTTCGAATTTGACTTCCACTAAACATTTTTACTTGTGTTTATGTCTATCCGTGGTAGTTTTTTATGCTGATTTCAATAGGGTATGAATAATATCGTAACTCCGCCAACTTTTTAAGATATGGGTCCTTACACCGGGGACGGAGCTCCTCACCAGAACCAGGATGTATGACTTTAAATGCTGTTTGTCTTATGAACTTTTTTCCCTTCTTATTAAATTTGAGAATCTTGGCTTGGTTTGAAAACAACAAATAGATGTTTTGATGAGAGAGGATGTAACTTACAGTGAATGGAAGAGCTGCTGATAAAAGTAATATATTTTGGGCAACATTCAATCAATAATTATTGGTACAGTAAGCATTATTTTTAACTCTGTTTCCTCCAGACAACTTTATTAGTTGTTTTGCAAGAATTATTGGTGTACAAAAGTTATTAGTTGAGCTATGTGTTTTTGTCTTACATTTGTTTGCTGGCACGGAACTTAGTGTTTTCGTAATCGAGTGAAAGACAGTATTGCAGTTTTTACGTTTGGTAGTCACAAAACTAGATCAAAAACATAACTTGTCTGTTATTTTGCTTTGGCTGACACCACCCACGCTATCATTCCTTGCTGATATAAAATGATGCTTGTTTTCAAGTAAACAGAAATTTTAAGCGACAAAACAACACGAGCTACTCCCTAATTACTCCCTTTAAATAGCATGTAACTAAATCTACTATCAGTGTTTGGAAAATCGAACTTTGAACGATAAAAGATAACGATAACGTTAATTTTTTCTGGCCCCCACGATAAAAGATAACGATAACGTTAAATTTTCTCTGACCATAACGACAAGCGATAACGATAAAGATAAATTTGTCCAGGTGAGGACTATAAAAGATAACAAACGATAATTTTGTCTGGTGCGGACGATAAAAGATAATGATAAACGATAAAAAAATTAACAAAAATGTGATTAAATATGCGTAATTTTACGAAAAAATTCAAAACTTAAGCAATTTTTCTTCGCAATTAGCATTATTAAAGCCTATTTTTCCTTAAAATCGACAAAATTCACATAATTTTCATGAAAATCTAGTATTTTTATGTCAAATCAAAATCAAAAGCTAATACGATAACGATAAACGATAAGTCCATCGCAACTGGACGATAAACGTTAACGATAATTTTACTTGAGGTGACCAACACAAGATAATGATAAACGATAACTTTTTTGGAGGGGGACGATAAAAGATAAATTTATCGTTATCTTTATCGTTGTCGCCACGATATTTATCTTTCTTCCAAACACTGTCTACTACACATCAACGGACCGAAATCATCATTACAGAAAAGTCCGATTTCAATCCTCAGGAATCCGACCGAATAAATATTATGTACGGTTTCCACTCCTCTAGAGACACAGTACTAACAAGGACAGGGGCTAATTTCGATCAAGAGCTATCGGCTTGAAATTTTGCACACCATATACTAAGACCCTTCCGAATGCCCATGCAAAATTTCAAATCTCAACGCTTAATAGTTTCGCTGTAATTAGCCATCCGTTTTTAAGTAATTTGCAAAATATGGGCTCCCGAGAGATGAGGCCCAAGAAACCAAGTTGATTTGAATAGATTAATTGTAGCCTCATTTCTCGGGATCCCATATTTTGCAAATTGCGTAAAATCGGATGGCTAATTACTCCAAAACTATTGAGCGTTGAGAATTGAAATTTCTTCAGTCTTCTGTCAGCCTCGGGCTCTCTCCATTCAATAGCCACTACTGGCCATCGACAAAAACTCTAAGCATAAAGGAATGCACGTCTAAACACTTGGCGAGGTGTACAGTGAATCAGGGTAATTTAATTTACATTAATTCGCTTAATATAGAATTTCAGGAATTACTTAACATGGACAGACTGCGGCAACTGAATTCTTACGTTAACTTAACTTAAGTGCATATTATGTACTTCTTCAGCTTACGTGACTTTGACACGCGTCGTACGGGACATTTTTAGAAGGTTTCACTCAAGCATTTTGATTACTGAATAAGCCTAAGCATTTACTAGGTACATGTTAAGCTTTATATTTGACTTTAAGCTGAAAAGTTCTAATTATTTGATTATCTTAGAGTATTGTATCACTTCACTTCTCATATTTTAGGGATAGTATTTTATTTGGTCGTGTCTCCCTTATAAGACTGTCATAGAAGCAAGAAAAAATGTGAATAAAATACTTACAGTAATTGTCTAATCGTAGGTTACTCGCAAATATTGCGGGGTTTACCATGGACAAGTGAAATCAAGAACGGAACGCACACTTACTGTAATCAAGGTACAGCGGTACAAAGCCTGTGATATACCAACCATTTTAGGATATATCTTATATCGTAAATATTTTTGTAAAGCCAAAATCCTGAAATCCAGAACCAGACATGATAAGATAAGGCTGCAAATTAATAAAAGCTACAGTGGAAGCTTTACAGTAAAATCAAGCCATATAGGAAAGAGGTCGAAATGGATTTTCAAATTTCAAATCAAATTTCAAATTCAATATGCTAGGCTTATAGATCATCAAAAACTACATAAAATCCCAGTTTTAGAATATCCAGATACGGTCAGCATTTTCTGTGGCCAAAAGTCAAAAACGTTTTCTGCGGGGACCGAGCTGGAGTCCATAGATTTGGACCTACCTACTTCAAAATATGAACGTTAAATGCGAAATTAAATTCTTTAGATGAATCACTCCTTGCAATTTGTAATTTTATTTTGTTTCAAAAGTTATAGCATAGCATGAACAAAAATCGGTGGTATTTCTCCCCACTTGATGTGTTTCTGAGGACGAATTTTTAGTGATAAAATTGGTTTTTATTTTATAACTTTTGAACCAAATCAAACATGCAAAATCAAGCAATTTTTGGTAGATGGCGGAGCCAATGTTAAAAAACGGTAAATTAAAAAAACCTGATGCCCATTAAGAGTTATTGGGGGATTCCGGTGTATTGTGAAGGAAATTGCTAAACGAAGTAAACATTATGTTGTTCTTTGTTTGATACCTTGTGTGGGTTTACTTTTGTCTTTGCTCGTATTTATAATAGAAAAAGTTTGAAAAACTACCTATTGCTTACAAAGCACTTTTATTGTTTCAAGTAATTGGTTGCAATTGTGAAATTATCTAAATACAAGTGCGAGTTGTTTATAGAATTAACACAAACCAAATCGTTTATTTATCTTAACTAAATTGTTCGAAGTATTTTTTTATTTACAAGACTTCCACTCTCAAAAACAGAAACATCTTAAACGATCCTTTTAAACAAAATTGTCAAAAATTACTCTTTTGAAAACGATTTGATGAGGACAAAACCGAGTTAGAACATTTAGGACTTCCTTAAGGAAGCCGTCCAGTAGTATAAGTAATCAGATGTTCAAAAACTGCATGTAATACTGTCAATCAGTTCTGTTTCTGATGGTTATAAGAAAATGTGTTCCTGATTTAATTGCATGTCAGCTTCAGTTGAGGAAGTCTGGACACGTTTTGTTAGACTTCTCCAATATGACTGCGCACGTGTACTTCCATCATATTTTCTTTCATTGATTGACTGCCAAGCCAAGTTTCATAGTTAGAGTGGTTGGCTGTAGAACTGGAATTACAATCATCAATTTAAAACGCTCATTTAATAACCAGTCATCTCACCTGAATGTCCTTGCCGATGATGGCGAAGAAGACCGCTTCTATCAAAGAACCGCTTATTGCAAACCAAACATTTCTCTGGGCGTTCTCTCGTGTGCACTCGAAGATGCATGTCTCGATAAGTTGCTCGAGCATATCTCTTTTCACATAAAGGGCACTCGAAAGGTCGTTCGCCAGTGTGCGTTCTGCGATGTTCTGTTAGACTTGTCTTGCTGTTACAGCGTAGACCACACTCTCCGCATTTAAATCTGTCTGAATGAATCGGCTTGTGCACACGTAGGTTGACTGCAGTCTTAAATTGTTTGTCACAAATCTCGCATTTGTTAGGAGTTTCCTGTGAATGGGTTTCTTTGTGGCGTTTCAGATCTCGTGCCTGCGCAAACGTTGCATCACACACATCGCATGAGTAGGGTTTCTCGCCTGTATGTCCTCTAGTGTGCATTATCAAATTAGATTTTTTTGAAAATGTCTTTTCGCAAATGTCGCATTTGAAGTCTTTGTTTCCGGTGTGCACCACTTGATGAGATATTAGATTTCGTCGGTCACTGAAAGGTTTCTGGCAAATGTGGCAAACGTATGGTTTGTCCCCCGTGTGTGTTCGTTTGTGACGATTTAATGTGCTGCTTCGGTTGAAGCCGTTTTTACATACTTCACACTTGTACGGTTTCTCTCCCGTATGAATTCGTATGTGATTATTTAAATTACCCTTGTGTGAAAATGTCTTTTCGCAAATGTTGCACACGTGTTTCTTGGGTGACATGATTCTTTCGATTCTGAATGGATTTCCGAATGAAGTGTTGGAAACTCAAGTAAGGAATTAAATTTGATCGCTCAATTAGAAATCTAGCGAGCCTACTTGAACAATAACTATAATACATTGTCATAAATGAACCTTGTATTTTCAACACCGCAAAAATGCTTGCGTGAACCAATTTCTAAGTATTCTGAACAAACCCCGGTCTTTTTACAAAGTTTTAGATGCCAGTTGTGGTTTGATAACGTTAAAAAATTAAATCATGTTGCAAGGTTTTCTGATCGAATACTGAAATATTCGTATCGAGTTTTTCCATATAATTCTATTCATAGTAGTGTTTATACATGAAGAGGTTGCAGGTTGCAAGTAGCTGCCTGAAGACGACTGATTTTCTAGTTAAAGGGCAACGTGTTTGCATGTTGACAAATGTACATACGTGTTACAAAACAAAAGCACTAAATTTAGGACAATTCACGTATCTCACGAGGGGAATAATAATGTTCAAATTTTTAGGTACTTTGTTTTCAACGTATCTACACTCCATACCATACAACCTTGTTGCCATTTTCTGTTTGCAATTGGGACTCTGTCTGTTCTGTAGGATTTTAATTCGTGGAGGAATTATGAGCATGGGGCTAACTACATATTATGCAAGTGGGGGGATATGTATTCGCATTGTATATGCATTCGTAGGGAACACTTTTTGTAGTGCAGCAATGGTTCTTGTCTCCAAAAAAATTAATAAACGAATCTGAATTTCGAATTCAATGCTTATATATATTGATTGATTTTGCTCGTGTTTTAACATAAACACGATCCCACTCCAAGATAAAAAATACACACATGGGGTAAAAGTTGTACGCTGATAAAAGGTGAAAAGGAATAGTTCAATTTAAATTTAAAACTCTCAATTTAAAACTTACATACAAAACTTACTCCGTGGAAGTTCCTATCCCAACCATTCCCAAAACTAGACCATTCATTTGATTTGATTTGACTAAAAGAACTAACGTACAGTTAGAAATTTAGCATCCATACAAAATAAATTGCATAATATGGTTGAAATTATACTCAACAACTACCTGATTAACGGCCAACGTTTTTGCGCAAAATTTACGTAATTATAATACGTAATTGTTGCTATGAATGAATACGGAAATTAAAAATTGCTGTTTGCTCGGTTACAATTTTGTATATTACGTAACACTTTGTAACTCCTTCATAACATGGTCTCAAAATATACTAACGAGTATGTAATTAATGTTAATTGAATATCATATTGCTTCCAAATCATTATTTGCATGTCATATATGAATAGTATCAAGTGGAAATATCCAGTATCCATAATGGATGGAGACGGAGACTCCATACTCTATATTACTACTATGTGTGAGGCCAACCCACTGTCTATAATCTCTGTATAAAATCTCATTCTCCAGGAGAACTGAGAACTATACACTACTCTGCCATTGCCATAGTCGTGAACCCCTTTCTACTTGCAACTCCATTCGACAGTTTGGTATGTTTTCTTGAGCATCTGTTTGGTTTTCTCATTCATCCGTCTCATTCAATTCAATTTATTACAGGCCTTCCGGACGGAACAAATTGTAATAGGTTAATACAGTTAGACAGTTCGATCGCAGACCTTAAATAGCTTGTAGTCAAAATAGTTGCTTTGTGCTTCCACTACCTTGTCACCAGGACGAAAATTATATAATGAATTTTAAAACTTTCTCATTTTCTCTTGTTTTTAGTTTATGGTTGATACGGCTTATTAGGCAACTGTTTCCTATGCGCACATAGCTTGATGAATACAAGTTCATTGTTTTTATCTACACATTTCGCAATAACAGTTTATGTAGTTGTTTTAAAGTGGATTAAAAATGCATATTTTCACTCGTTTGAAAGGATATCGTTGCCGTTACGTTTCGCAGATACTAGCCATATCGTCGCCGCTCTTGTAATTTAAATCTACATTATCATCACCAGTCCATCAAGACGAGACAGGCTAATTGTATTCTAGTGCTTCAATCTTCAAGACATGTAAGCGACATTTTGGATACGTTTACACAAGGAGCCGTAGAAACATGTGATTTTTGTAATGCTGCTATTATTTCCACGCATGCACGGTGCTGAAAAAAATATTGTGTCTACATAGTCTGTAAAGTCGGCATCTTGAAGGTAGTTTAAATAATTGAATAAATTATAAATAGGTAACTGAATCAAGGATATTGTATGCTGAAATATAATGATGTTCGTGCGTATGTAGATACCTACTAAATACCATCTGCACACATGCAAGGCAACCGACTCCTGGAGTTATAAAAGATCCTTCCAGCTTCAACTCTGTCTGGTAATCAACTGGCAGGTTTTCTTGAATGTTTTTTATAAATATTTGATTATAAATGGTATTCTATCGTCACAGGGACTGTGTTATTCACGAGCAGAGCTGCAGAAAATCGTAATTTCATCACCAAAACAATATGGCGGAGTGACATTCATACAACATGGAAACCTAAATACAAACCTTGCATTTTGCTTGAAATTATGCACGGAAGGCTAATTGTCGTAGGTGTTTCGTCTTCATTATTCAAGGAATTGTGGCAATGAAATGAAAGGATTGGAGAATTCAGAAACTGTGGAGATAGAAGACGTGACAACTGGTGAAGCTGTGACTGGTACAAGTATGGTCGATTTTGTCAACGGTTTCAAGACAATGAAGCCATATCACACCGCATTTAAAATCAAGAATTTCCCATCCGAACACGACTTTCCTGATCTTTGCCCAGACCATGACCAAGACTTATGTGAGTAGATCCGGCCCATGGAATCTTATTAAAAGTCCAAACTCTCAAATATATCTCAAACCCGATCTCGGACCGAAATTGTTCTTGGCATATCCGTCAAGTAAACTCATACCCGAAGACGGAACTACCTCCTTGCATACAGATCTCAGTGACGCATTAAACGTTTGCATCATATCTACTTTCCCTGCTAATTTTGCAATAGAAAAGTTCCAAGAAGGTTATGATAAAGGTTATTATAGTAAAATACATCAACTGATTTCATGAGATCTTAATTTATAATCTATTTTTTTTATTTAAGAATTTATTAGCATTAATGACCTATAGTACCCTACGCTAAAGAAACATGTTATATCTGAGGCAAAGAAAATGAATTTCCCTGCTGCAGTTTGGCATTTTGTGGATTACCAACATGTACCAATTATTCGCACATATTTACAAGGTAAAGGAATGTACCAAGCAGAGATTATACATAACAACACGTACTACCTCGCACTGAAAGATCGTGAATCACTGCGTAATAACCACCAACACAAGGGTTGAAATTCTTACAATATTTTAATATCTCGGAGATGCTGTCATTGTACTTGCCGGTGTTATGCATCAGGTTAGAAATATATCCTATTGCGTAAAATTAACGATAGACTTTGTGAGCCACATTAGACTACAAGAGACATTCAACCTACACAAGGGTTATAGAGAGTTTGATAAAGAATTTTTTGATAACACGGATAAGCTGCAATTAGAACATAATTCACAGTGTCAATCGCTTTCTCTCCACTATAAAATAAATTGTCGTGTTTGTATATAAATAATCAAATAATAAACTTGTGGATTAAATACACCCTTTTATTACTACGTTTATTGGTTGAGAAACGGTAAGAGTTTTTTATTTAAATCGTTGGCTTACATGTTACCCCACTTCTTGTTCGAAAAGCTTACCGAAATCTTGACTACGTGGTATGCACGGTTTAAATCTTTGTGGCACTGGCAGATATGATGAGACAATTTTTTCTGTAATTGCCAACCATTTTAAGCGTCGCATTTTCGTCTATGTCACTGGGTACGTAATCACATCCAATCATCGGGCGACCAAATTTTTTCCCATTTGATCCATACCATTCACTGCTTAAGGGATCATAAATCCTGAAAATGAAATTAGACAAAATTTTAGCAATTTACAAACAATATACAAGCATAACCAATTACTAATTACTATCTTTGAAATATTACCTATTGAAGGCTTTTAGAAGCCGCACAATCTCCTTGTCTACAGTTTATATGTTAGTCGGTGCATTCTTATCTTCTGTAGCAAAGCCCATATAATTATTGATAGAAAAGTTTGTGGTGTAAAAACTATATTTTGCAAGAAAATAAATTATATTGCTATAATGGAGGGGGTTTCGGAAATTTTTACTTGTGGCAAGCTGGCAAAGTTGCTCGTGTCCCAGTTTTTTTTTTCACTAGTTGGGTGTTGTTGACGGCAACGATAGAGCGCATTTTTGGGTGCTTATCTGCATCTCCAATGACATTGTTCCCACTGTTAACGGCCAGTGTTTTAGTTGGGTAATATCTGGTTGATATCTTATGTTCTTCACTTGTATATGGATACTTTCGTTTGCGTTGACCATCTACTGGTTCATCAACTCGCATCGTCTGCTGTTGTCTGTAATAAACTGGACATGGTATTCCATTTACAGGGATATAGAACATACCGCATTCTGCATTAGCGGTTTCACTCGTGCTTGGCGCATTGCTCGACAACTGATCTTGTTCAACACCTACATCATCGTGTTCCGGTTGTATTTGACGACCCCTTTCGTCATTGTCGTCATGATGGATCATTCCAGGTAAAGGAGTATGTACCTGTGAAAGACCCTCGAGTTTTAAGATGGCTTGCTTGACCAAAATGTTTCTGCCAAGTGTGACAAACGTAGGTTTTGTTCCCGGAATGTGTTCTTTCGTGAACTCTTAATGCACTGCTAAGCAGATTTCACACTTGTACGGTCTCTCTCCCGTATGTACTCGGATGTGATCATTTAAATGTCTCTTGTTTGAAAAAGTTTTTTCACAAATATTGCAGGCGTGTCGCTTGGATGACATGATTCCTTTAATTCAGAAGAAATTTCTGAATGAAGTATTAGGAATGGAATTGCTTAAAATCGTAATCAAGCCATCCTACTTGTGCAATTAGAACAAAAATTTAATTTAGTGTCTTAAATAATCTTTGTATTTTCAGTCAAGCAAAAGATACTTCTAAATAGTTAGTTGAAACGCTGGAATTTGTGTATTTGAATTCTTTAATAGCGCTAAAAATTAAAATATTGAATTATCTTCATGCTGCAAAGCCTTTCACCGAAAGCTGAAGTATTTTTATTGAGTTTTTCTCCGTGATTCTGTTTATCTTTGTGCGCCTAGATGAAGCGCTTGCTGGTGGTGTGATGCAGATGGCTACCTATGGACGAGTGATTTTCTACTATAAGGGCATTGTGTTTACATGCTAACAAATGTGTACTGTGTACACTATTTCCATATCAAAACCATTAATTGAGAACACATCACATATCTTAAAAGGCGAGTAGTACCATCCTAACTCTTGGGTACGTTGGTTTTGTGGTTTCAAGGCTTATCCTTAGAAGAAACTACAAAACGTTGTATGTGAAAAATTCTCGTAACATTGGTTATTCCAAAATGTATTTACTTGATAATTTGATAATATATTTAACGTCTGTTCTAAAAGATTTAGTGGTTTGGACATGCGCATATTCCCGCCACGTGTTCTTATAGAGCAGGGCACTAAAATCGCAAATTTTTTTGGTGGATCTGAAAGTATTGCAGCTTTAAATTGTTGTTTCCTTTTGGCTCCTTCTGGCCATTAAAAAATTAAAAAGGGTCACCGTGCAAAACTTTACTGATAACTTACTAAGGAAGAGTATCGCATTCATAATGAATTCCCGGAAAATGGTTTGCAAGAATCTGCGAAAGAAATACTCTCAACATATACCACATCACGCACTAGTTTTTTAGTAGGATTTAAAACAAACAATGATTTACTTTACACAGTGCACGAAACACAATGAGAAAAGGATGGACTGGTGCCAGGACAATGATAAATCTAATAATTGGTAAGCCTGTGTTTTGCAATTTTAATTTTCAAATATGTCGTACATCAATCATTTTTTCGCAAATACCTACTACTGCTTGGCATCTAAATATTTAGGGAAATGATCCATTGTGTTTTAACTCCATTTTTTCAAATGATTTGACCATTTGATTCTTCTGCTGCTGTAATTTTATGAGAATTAAAATGCTTAAAAATTAATTTACACAAACTAAAGCAATCATTTAACTTAACTAAATTGTTCAAAGTATTTTTTATTCACAAGATTTCCCCTCTGAAGTGCAACTAAGCATCAGAAATGAACTTTCTTATCCAAATTGTGAAGCCGTTTGTAACCAATTAAAAGAGGACATAAATAAGTAAAATTTGTTTGTCGTTTCACGTAAATGGATTTCTTTGTGGCTACTTAGCTTTATCTTTTGTGCAAATGACACTTGGCATACATCGCATTCTGGACAGGGAAATCAAAATCCCTTTTTTATGACAAAATCAGGGATATTTATAAAAATTCGATTTTTGCTCCTCAGGGATTCGAAAACGAAAATCAAGGACTTTTTATTTAAAATCAAGGTGATTCTCGCCAAGAAATTATGGATTTTTACAAAACAAACAGTTTTTTGCTATAATTCTAAAGTTTAAAACTCAATATCGCAGGTATTATCAATTCCTTAAGAATGTTTCGGAAAATTCTGCGAAAGAAGTACTTCCAGCAAATACTCTGTCACACGTTTTCCTATAGGATTTAAAAATAATAAGCTAGTTTACATGGAACATGAAATCAGAAAAACAAGGGGCTGGTAAGCAATCATTTTTTCTCAAATTACTACTACTGCCTGGTATTTTTTGTGCATTTAATGGCATTTTGATATTCAGCAAACTATTCTATAGTATTCGGATTCTATTGTACCAAATATTTCGACCATTAAGATCTTCTAATGCTGCTATGAATACGAATTGAAATGCTTGAAAACTAATTGACACGAACCAAGCCATTTATTTATCTTAACTAAATTGTATAACAGAATTTGTATTTACAAGATTTTAACCCACCAAAACAGGGACCGATCTGAATTTCTAACCAAAATTTCACATCTTCTGTGAATAATTTGAAGCGGACAAAACAATTTTGAAAACATTTAAACTTCGCAAAAGGAAGTCTACCATAAGAATAACTAATGTAATCAAATTCAGAATATGTGATCTTAATTCAATCATATTGTTGTTCCAGTCAAAATTTAGGGTTCGGTTTTGTTATAATTCTCTGGTGTGACTGCGGACATGTGGTTCCATCCTATTTTCTTCCATTGATTGACCGCAGAATAACCACTGAAATAGACCTAATCAAACCAGTCAAATCATGCTTATTGTTAGAGTAGCTGGCAGTTGGAAGTATAACTAATGGCAATATTTAGTTTATAGTGCTTATTTGCCAGTCATCTTACCTGAATGTCCTCGCCGATGATGGCGAAGATAAGTGCTTCTATTAAAGAACCGATTGTTGCAAATCAAGCATTTTACGGGCTTTTCACTCGTATGAACTCGAAGATGCACATCTCGATTAACTGCTCGAGCAAATCTCTTTTTACATAAATGACACTCGAAAGGATGTTCACCAGTGTGCGTTCTGAAATGGTCATTTAAATCTCTCTCTATTTATTCATCTTAACTAAATTGTTTAATGTATTTTTTATTTACAAGACCTTCAAAACAAGAATGCAGCCGAAACGAAACTTGAATTGAATTGAAGTTTCCCAGAGGAAGTGAGCCATTAATACAAGCAATGTAAAAAATGTTCCGTAACTATATGCAATATTGTCTATTAAATTTTATGATGGTTTAATGCTAGAGTCCTGGCAAGTGCTGTTGATTCTATTGCATTCTTTCAGTCGAAGAAAATGGCGGGATTTGTCTGGCTACTCTTCTCCAACATGGCTACGAATGTGTGCTTCCATCCTGTTCTCTTTCATTGATTGACCGCAAAACAAACACTGGGAAAGACCTATTTAAACCAAATGTATTGTTAGAATAGTAGGCAGTAGAACTACAATGGCAATAATTAAATTATAGCACAAATTTAACTGCCAGTCATCTTACCTGAATGCCCTAGCCGTTGATGGCAAAGAAGTCCGCTTCTCTGAGAAAACCGCTTGTTGCAAATCAAACATTTCTCTGGGCGCTCCCCAGTGTGCACCCGAAGATGCGTGTCTCGATCTGATGCTTGAGTAAATCTTTTTTTACATAAGTGGCACTCGAAAGGTCGTTCACCAGTGTGCGTTCTGCGATGCACATTTAGATCTTCCTTACAGCCGCAGCGTTTGCCACACTCACCACATTTAAATCTATCCGTATGAATCGGCGTGTGCCTTCGCAGGTAGCGAGAAGTCTTAAATTGCTTGTCACAAATATCGCATTTGTATGGCGTTTCCTGTGAATGGGTTTCTTTGTGGCGTTGTAGAGTACTCCTTTCCGCAAAAGATACTTGACAGACATCGCATGTGTAAGGCTTCTCTCCAGTGTGTACTCTCGAGTGCTTTGTCAAATTTGATTTTTTGGAAAATGTTTTCTCGCAAATGTCGCATTTGAAGTCTTTGTTTCCCGTGTGCACTACTTGATGAGATTTAAGATGGCTTGAGTGACTGAACGCTTTCTGGCAAATGTGGCAAACGTATGGCTTGTCCCCGTTGTGTGTTCGTTTGTGATCATTTAATGCACTGCTCTGTTTGAAGCCTTTTAGACAGACTTCACACTTGTACGGTCTCTCTCCCGTATGAACTCGTGTGTGCTCATTTAAGCTACCGTTGGTTGAAAACGTTTTTTCGCAAATATTGCATACGTGCCGCTTGGGTGACATGATTCCTTGGATTCAGAATGGATATCTAAATGAAGTTTCGGGAATTCAATTGTATAAATAGGAGTCTAGCAAACCTGCTTGATTAGCGAGAACGTTAACTTAATAAACTGTCGTAAATACTCTTTGTGTTTTCAATGCTGCGAAAAAGTTTCAGGAACCCTACTTCTGAATAATCAGGACGAATGCAAATATTAAATCAAATTTTTTGTAACATTAAAAATTAAATCTTCAATGGTCTTTACGTTGCAAAGCTTTTTTACGTACAACTGAAGTATTTGTTTCAAGTCTTTCTGTGTGATTCTGTTAATCGTAGGGTGTGTGCTTGAAGCGCTTGCAGGTAGGAACTAGCTACCTAACGACAACTGATTTTCTACTTTAAGAGCAATGTGTTTGCATGTTAACGAATGAACGTACGAGTTTAAATCCAAATCGACAACATTATATTGTGGACGTGTCATATATCACATTGTCAGAAGGTAAGCAATTTCATCCTAGTATTTAGGTACCTCTGTTTCTATCTACTCTCCTGATTGCTCACTCAAAAGCAGTCGTGCAGGAAAGACAGTGGGATAAGCTCCTTAGACTTGAGTCAAAAGTGTAATTTTAAATGAAATATGCACTTTCCAAAAAACGATATTGTTAGTATTTTTTATGCAACATACAACCAGGTTAAACAAATACTCTACTGCAGGGTGAAATGAACCTTAAAAGGGTGTTTGATCTAAGTAGGTAACTTATTTGTTCGTAAATAAAAAACTGGATTGTTTATTTTTCAAATTAAGCTTTATCCTTGGATGAAAATACAAACAATGGTGTGGGAAAACTTAGGCAAATCAATTTATAATGCTTGCATTTTTATTCCGAACTCACAATCACAAATTGTCAGAAGCTGTATTATATGTATTTGCTTACAGAAATGCATATTATGCACAAGACTTTATTGCTTCTGATGTTTTTTCAAAAAAAGTTTTATTAGTAAAATACTAAATGTTATTGAAATTTTTTCGGATGGAGAATATTCATACCAGAAAACCGGCAACCACATACATAGTCCCGTGCGCATAAGCAACCAAACAATGAAGACTTCGGACTTAATTTCTGCTGTCGTCATTTTAAGGAGTGCCGCTCATGATAAGGCCAAAAACACTTCTACTTTACATACTGTGCGCAGAAATTTCAAGGTTTTTGATCTTCGCGTATTGTTTAGGTAACAACTATTGAATAAATATTGGTCTCATTTATATGTTGAATCTTCCTAAGAAGCTAGTTCCAAAAAAATTAAAGGAAAGCAAGGAACCACCTGACACGACACAGAAGAAATACTGTTAGTTTATTTGGTTTCACCAAGCACCTTCAGTTCATAATTTCCTTCAAAATTAGTATAAATGTATTTTCAAGTATTCAGCAAAAATACGTATCACTTCTGAAATGCAGATTTTAGAATACAAATTATTTCCGCTATTTTTTCTAGCAATCAAAATGAAGTCAATGTTTCCTTTTCCAAATTTCTTATCCCATTTCAAACCTGTCTGCTCCACTTGGTACACTACCATTTCCCCATCGGAAACAAAACCTTCAAGAAATAGCACATGTATCTGTTAATGAAACAATGAAAATTCCTAAGGTCCAATCGAAGTATTTTTGAAAACTTGCAACTATCATACCTCGAATAAAAGCATTTCATCATATCCGTTGCAACCGGAAATTTTTCGGTTTGGATCACAAATTTTGATATTTTGACAGATTGCGGTAAATTCTGAGATATCAAACCTTTGAGCTGACTACCAGACAAAATAACTTCAAATCTTTTGTGGTGCCGTTCACTCTTGAAGATTCGAGTTTTGGACACTCAGATTCCAGCTCCCTCTGGAACACAAGCAGTTCCAAATTTGAGACTCGTATTCAAGCAAAATGGACAGATAATTATGAGCATGGGCTTTCCAAACATTCGTCACCCACACTGTGGAATCCTCCTTGGCAAAGCATTTCCCGGCATCCGTATCACATCTGCGCTCAGTAAATCGATTTCACTGATTATGCGTTCACCAACGTACCAATTCGAGCTGCACATTTTACGTCTCCATGTGATACGCAATTTTAATTCTCAAATAAGCCATAGATCAATCATCTACAAATAATAATTACTACTGCATTGTAATTATTTTGCTAGTCACGGTATTTAAACATTTATTTATTCGATTGGATTGCAAGATATATTATTTGATTTGGCTTTCACCTTCAACCCGAATACTCTCTGCAACACATCAAAACCTTCGGTGAGGTCTCTCTGCTTTTTTAGATGTTAGTACTAGTTAGCGAGCATACAATTCAAAAAAATAAGGTGCTTTCCTAATATTTGTTTGTGTAGATAAGTTATGCGATATGCTATAAAAAATTCATTTCAGTTCAGTGTTTTCACTAAACTTCATAAAATATTAGCAGCAACTATAAGTGTATTTGAAGTATCTTTATGAGCGCCAAATATTCAGATCATTAAAATCTTCTACTGCTGTTATTATACTCAATGCAAATTCTTGAAAGTTAATTAACACAAACCAAAGCAATTATTTATCTTAACTAAATTCTTCAAAGTATTTTTTATTTCCAAGACATCCATACTCAAAAAAAGAAAATACAGAAACAAACTTTTTAAACAAACTGTGACGCCATTCGTAGACAACTTGTTGAGGACAAAATCGAATTAAAACATGTAAGAATATTTAAGGTTAGTCTTCCAATTGTATATATAATGTAATCAAATCCTCAATAACCGCATGTAATATTGTCTATCAACTTTCATTATGGTTTGAAGGTAGTGTCCTAGGATGAGAGCTTGATAAAATACAAAGTAGTTCCGGCCAAAGGCAACAGCTGGATTTGACTTGTTATGCTTCTCCAGTATGGCTGCGCATGTGTGCTTCCATCGTTTTTTCTTTCATTGATTGGCTGCAAAACAAACACTCGGAAAGACCTAATCAAAACAATGAAATCCAGTTTTAATGTGAGAGTGGCTGGCAGTGGAAATGCATTGACATTAATTAATTAAAAGAGTTTCTTTTGTCAGCCAGTCATCTTACCTGAATGTCCCCGCTGATGATGTCGAAGAAGGGTGCTTCTGTTATAGAACCGCTTGCTGCAAATCAAGCATTTCTCCGGCTTTTCACCAGTGTGTGATCTAAGATGTACGTCTCGATGACATGTCTGTGTAAATGTCTTTTTACATAAACGACACTTGAAAGGTCGCTCTCCAGTGTGTATTCTCTGGTGCATTTTTAGTTTTACATTTCCGCTGCAGCGTTTGCCACACTCACCACATTTAAATTTATCTGAATGAATCGGTTTGTGCTTACTTAGAGAGTCTGCAGTCTTAAACTGTTTGTCACAAATGTCGCATTTGTGACGTGCTTCCTGTGAATGCGATTCTTTGTGGCGTTTGAGACCGCCGTTTCGCGCAAAGGACAAATGGCAGACGTCGCATGAGTAAGGTTTCTCACCAGAATGCACTCTTGAATGCATTGTCAAATGAGATTTTTGTAAAAATTCCTTCTCGCAAATGTCGCATTTGAAATCCTTGTTTCCGGTGTGCACCCGTTGATGTGTCTTAAGATTGCTGGAGTCACTAAATTGTTTCTGGCTAATGTGACAAACGTATGGTTTGTCCCCGTTATGTGTTCGTTCGTGAACGCTTAATGTACCGCTATTTTTGGAGCTCTTTTGACAGACTTCACACTTGTACGGTTTCTCTCCCGTATGAACTCGGATGTGAACATTTAAATGACCCTTCTGAGAAAACGTTTTTTCACAAATATTGCAGACGTGTCGCTTTGTTGACATGATTCCTTCGATTCAGAATGAATTTCTAACCGTTGTTTCGGGAGGGCAAGTAATCAAAGGAATTCAATCGCTTATATGGGAATCCAGTGAACACTATCGAGCAATTCTATTCAGTTCCATCAATAATCCTTGTATTCTCAATACTGCTAGTAAGCTAACGTGTGCCTATTTCAGAATGGTCAGGACAAATTCCAATATTTTGTGTTTTCATAAGTGTAAAAATTAAAATAATGAATGTTGTTTTTTCCAAAGTTTTCAACTACACAGAAATATTTCTATCGAGTTTTTCTTTACGAGTCTTTATTTCTTTAGTTTTTCAAAAAATTTAATGGTTAAAAATTTAAAACGTCTTCACGTTGCAAAGCTATTTCACCGACAATTGAAGTATTTCTATTGAGTTTTCTTGCGTGTTTCTATTTGCTACTGCAAGGCCAGCGCGTTTACATGTTAAAGAAGTTACATACGCGTCCCAAATCAGAAGCACCAAATTTAGAGCCCAGCACGTATCTCAGAAAGCGAGACAAACAATCCACTGCAAGTTGGACCTAAGAAGTATGTTGGATGTATGCGTATGTTACCTATCAGTTAAATTTCTATACCATTTAGTGATTTGACCGTTTATCAAATTCAACTTTATCATTCAAGGAAAACACAAACAATAGTGAGTTGAAACTTCGGCGAATCATTTTGTATTGTCTGCATATTTATTGTGAACTCAATAGCTTATACAAATGGTATTTACTTCAAGAAAAATATTTGATACACTAGACTTCATTACTTGTGTGCATTTAGAGGATGTGCAGCCTTAATTTTTTTGTCAACGGCATTGTATTTGTGAGGAAAGCATTCATGCGCATGTGTTTCATTGTGGCTTTTTTTAGATTCCTCTTATGTGCAAAGGGTACTAGGCATACAACGCATGAGTAAAGTATCTCACTGAAATGTTCTCTGGGTGCATTGTCAAATTAGATCTTTGGATAATTTTCTTGGGGTTTTGAGAACCGCTGAAGCTGCTCCCACTCCTTGTAAATAGGAATTCTAACGTAGAAGGAATTGGCATTCTGTTAACAGGTATGATATTATGAAGAATAGAAGTGCAAATAGCACGTGCAATTCTTATTTCGCATGCAGAAATCCACAGAAGGTCTGCCTAAAAGGTGGTAGGGAGGACAGTTTTGTCCACCTGGAAGATTTCCCACAAATTGCATTTTTCCAGAGCAAGAGAAACGTATCCCATCCATCACCTCCAAATGGACGTTTTGACCCTTGCCTCGAATTTGGAAAGCATTCGTCTGAAAATATCTGCTGATAATCTGCCTTCGCAGAAATACAAATCCGTACAATTTATTAGCGACAAAGCGAGGTCAGACATAATGCCAAGAATTTCTTTGAAGTAAGGAATAGCTTTGGAATCAAGATTGCAGCTTTTATTCCAAAACACAAAAGTTCACTTCTATTTTAGGTTTATCAACTACAACATGATGTGAGTAACAAAATCGAACAAATGATGGGCTGCGGTGGCAAAGCTTTTTAATCCCTGTTCTATACTAAAATAAATTTCAGATTTTGTAGTTGGGCGAAAGAACTAGAAGGCAAAGTAATCAACAAATTATTTAATAGAGTTAACGTATTTTGTCGTATTTTGTCGAAAAAAGTAGGCAAAGGCTTTGAGAAATAGGGACAAATTGGGACGCAAAAACTACCAATGGGTTATCATATGTCTTGACATTCATAATGTTACCATTTAGTATGATACAATCTAAGTAACCTTACTTGAATGTCCAACCCGGTTATGGTTAAGAAGGCCGCTTCTATCAATGAACCGCTTGTTGTAAATCAAGCATTTGTTGGGCCTCTCACTAGTGTGCACTCGAAGATGTACGTCTCGATGACATGCTTGAGTGAAATTCTTTTCGCATAAATGGCACTCGAAATGTCGCTCTCAAGTGTGCGTTCTGAGAATGTCATTTAGATATTGCTTGCTGCTGCAGCGTTAAGCACACTCGCCAAATTTAAATTTGTCCGAATGAATCGGCTTGTAATTTCGTTGGTTCTGAGCAGTCGAAATATGCTTGTCACAAATGTCGCATTTGTAAGGCATTTCCTGTGAATGTGGTTCCTTGTGGTTTTGTAGAGTGCTCTTATGTGCAAAGGGTATATGACATTGATCGCATAAGTAAGGCTTCTCACCAGAATGTACTCTGGAGTGCATTGTCAAATGGGATTTTTGGGAAAATGTCTTTATGCAAATGTCACATGAGATTTTAGATTGTTGGATTTACAGAAGGATTTCTGACAAATATGGCAAACATGCGGCTTCTCCCCATTGTGTGTTCGTTTGTGATCATTTAGGTGGCTGCTTCGCTTGAAACTCTTTTGGCAGACGTCACACTTGTACGGTCTCTCTCCAGTATGAACTCTCGTGTGTTCATTCAAGTGTCCGCTTGTTAAAATGGTTTTTTCACAAATATTGCACACATGTCGCTTGGGAGACATGGTTCTTTTGATTCTGACGAGACTTCTAAAAAATGTGTTCTTGAATTAATGTAGTCAGTGGAATTTGATCGTTTAAATAGGAATCGATTTAACAAACTTATGCAAGGAAAGCAAAAATTTAATACAATGCCTTTAGAGTGTCTAATCAGCTAAAAGCTAAGGTAAACATACTTCTGAGTAGTCAGGACAAACACCAGTATCTAATCAATTTTTTAACGAATAAAAATTAAAATCGTGATAGTTCTTTCTGTTGCTAGCTATTCCACATACAACTGAAATATTTCTTCCAAGTTTTTTTCTGTAGATTCTGTATATCGTATGTTACATGTGTGTAACTTACTGCTCCAAGTAAGGAAGTAAGTTTGCTTTTTTGCAAGTAAACATTGCTTAAGTAAACTCCAATACTATTTGGGATATTGAACGCTTATTAATTAAAGCCTAATCCTTTACGGATAATACAAAAAAAGTGCATGAAAGTGTAGGCAAATCATTTTGCATTGGTTGCACATTTATTCTGGACTCAAAAGCTTTGAAAAATGTATTCAATCTAAAAAATATTTGATCCACTAGAATTCATTGTTAAAGATAGTCTCATACAAAATTATTTATGGATAATGTTTTGTATTTCATAATTATTATGTTCCAATACGACATCAATATTTTGAAATGAAAATTAAATATTACTGAATATTTTTCGTAAGCAGAATATTTTTACCATAGACAAGTAGAAGTAAAGGCTTGGTGGTTTATTCCTGGCGTCGTTATTTTCTGCAATGCCGTTCATGATAAGGCCATCAATTTAAAAAATCAAGACTCCGTTTCCAGCAACATAACGGAAACGCGTCTATTCGTATTACCTGAGATGGTGGCTCCAGTGACGGTGAAGCTCTTTCCAAAACGGCCATTTCTCTCCCAAAATTTGACACAACTGTTGGGATTGGCTCGAGCAGAATTCACATCTGGCATGATTACAGCTCTGCATTGATCGTCCTCTCCTTAAAAAATACACAAAAAAAGTCGGCAAATACTTAGGTAAATCGGAACAAAATATAGGAATGGGTACTCGTTCGTCCTGATATTCATAAGTTTATCAATTGTTTTATGATTCAATGTAATTAATAACTTTGCAAACGACATGTTACTTCCAGCCCGTGAGTCTTTATTTAAATCACCGTGAGAGATTTTTGCACGTGTCACCCGCAAAAGCATTCAGGTCTTCTGGCTCATTAAGCCGTCAAAATATATTTTTATTGTGTCAACGGCTATTTAGGTATTATTCCTTTTCCAAATTACCTAAGGAAATTGTGGATAGGCTACGCAGTAAAATGCTTTCAACTTAAAAAGGATAGTAGATAGAAAGGGAAATGATTTGGTAAAGTATTTGTTTAACTCAACTTTTATCGTTTTCATGAACAACGCATGTATGTGCCGTTTCAATTTGATGGATAAGAATAATGAAAAAAGAATTGCAAGTCAAGAAAAAGGTTAAGAAGTAGATAAGGGTGGGATGGGTTATCAATTTCATTGACGCTTGTAGTTAAATCACATGTTACTCTTGCTTTCACCGTCAAAAATGAGATAATTTGAACTGAAACTTAATTTGCGCATTTTTGTGTCAGATTCATATCAGATTAACATTCCAGTTATTTGATTCATCCAGGACATATCAGAAAGAACAGGATTGATTGCCACTTTTGTAGAGCATTTTTGGAAAATAATTTTGCGTAAAAACACTAAATTACCATAGGTTAATCTCAAAGTCAAAAAATACGTATGATATTGTGAGTGCAACTCAAAAGAAGTGGCATATTTTATTCCAGAATTTTGTCTTCAATATAATAAAATTCTTCTACTGCTTCTATTTTACACGATGTATTATCTTGAAAACTAATTTACACAAAAAATAAATTTATTCATCTTAACTAAATTGTTTAACGTATTTACAACAATTTAGACCTGCAGAACAGGGAATGATAGGAAACAAACTTTAAATCAAATCTGTGACGCTTTTGTGAACGATTTGACGAGGACAAAAACAAGTTAAAACATTGAAGAATCGCTAAGTTTAGTCGTCCAATCGTAAAAGTAAAGTAATCCAATGCTCAATAACGTCTTGTAAAATTGTCTAATTTTGTGATGGGTGAGAGGAAGTGTCAAAGCAGGTGATCTTGATTCAATTGCATTGTGGATTCAGTCAAAGAGAAAAAAGGACTTGTTTTGCTAGACTTCTCCAGTATGGCTGCCTACATGTGCTTCCATCTTGTTTTCTTTCATTGATTGACCGCAGAATATACACTGGCAAAGACCTAACCAAACAAAAGAAATCGAGTTTACTGTAAGAGGGGCTCGCAGTAGTAATGCGTATGCGTTAACTAATTTTAAGTGTATTTTAAGTGCCATCATACCTGAATGTCCGCCCCGATAATGAGAAAGAAGGTTACTTCGATTAAAGAACCGCTTGTTGCAAATCATACATTTCTCCGGCTTCTCACTCGTATGAACACGAAGATGTTCGTCCCGGTAAGATTTGCGAGCAAATTGTTTTTCGCATAAATGGCACTCGAAAGGTCGTTCGCCAGTGTGGGTTCTGCGATGCACATTTAGATTTTGCTCGCTGCTGCAGCCTTGACCACACTCCCCACATTTAAATCTATCCGAATGAATCGGCTTGTGATGATTCAGAGAGTCTGCAGTCTTAAATTGTTTGTCACAAATGTCGCATTTGTAAGAGGTTACTTGTGAATGTGTTTCTTTGTGGCATTTTAGATTACTCTGTTGTGCAGAGGATACTTGACACTGATCGCATGAGTAAGGTTTTTCACCAGAATGTACTCTCGAGTGTGCTGTCAAATTAGATTTATGGGAAAATGTCTTTCGCAAATATCACATTTGAAGTCCTTTTTTCCGGTGTGCACCAATTGATGGGATTCAAGATTGCTTGATTTACTGAAAGCTTTCTACCATATTTGACAGACGTATGGTTTCACCCCACTGTGTGTTCGTTGGTGATCATTTAGGTGGCTGCTTAGCTTGAAACGGTTTTGGCAGACTTCACACTTGTACGGTCTCTCTCCAGTATGAACTCGTGTGTGCCTATTTAGGCTTTCCTTGGTAGAAAAGGTTTTTTCACAAATATTGCACACATGTCGCTTGGGAGGCATGGTAGATATTTCTGAGTGGAGTTTCAGGAATTCAAGGAGTCGGTTCAATTGGTTAAATAGGAATCTAGTGACTTGAGAAACAGACGCCACGTCTAAATTATATTTTCTGGAATTTGAGTAGTCATTGGAATTTAATCGTTCAAATGGGAAACAAGTTGAAAATACTTCAGCGTGGAAAACCAAAATTTAATACAGCGCATTAGGAGTGTGTAATGGGCTAAAAGCTAAGGTAAACCAATTTCTGAATATACTGGACAAACAAGAATTTATTGATTACATGATAACGTTATTGAACTGTCGAAATTATACTTTGTTTCTCAATCTATTTAAGAATAGTAAGGACAAGCACTAGTATCTAATCAATTTTTTAAAGAATAAAAATTGCGAATGCTCTTTCTGTTGCAAACCTTTTCACAGAAAACTGAAATACTTCTTCCAAGATTTTCTGTGTGAATCTGTTGATTGTAGTGAGCATAATTGAAGAGCTTGCAGGTGGTAAGTTGCTACCAGACGACAACTTATTTTCTGCGGTAAGGAATTCACGTAAAGGAATGTACATACGAGTTCATGTCAAAAGTATTAAATTTAAAGCATATCACATACCCGAGTAATTCCATTCATTCTAATTTTAGTTACCTTGGTTTTCCATCTACACTCCATACCTTACTTATAGTGTAATTTATAAGCAATACGCCCTTGCTTAGAAATTTGGGGAAGTCCATTTCAGTAATAATTACCTCTTAGGGAACATGGTAAAAGTATAAGAAAAATTATCTAATGCAAAGGGGCCCTTAAACGTATGTAGAAAATGAGTATCTTACAATTTGTATTTGCTGGTTTCCTAAGTAGCATGCAACCCAGCTGAACTAATAGTCTACTGCCAATTGGACCTTGAAAGTATGCTGCATGTGAGTAAGTTACAATTAGTAGGTCTCCAATACTATTTGGTTGATCAAACGTTTGCAAATTTAAACTTTAGCCTTCATGAAAAACGTAACGAATATCGCTTGAAAACGTAGGTAGATCATTTTATAAATCTGGTGTATTTTCTCTTGGCATAAAAGCTACACAACATGTAATCACTCTAAGGATAATATTTTATTCATTAGACTTTATTGCTTATGATGACATCTCCGTAAAAATTGCTGATGAGAGAAATAAAAATATTCAGTGGCTAGTGTCTTCTTTGGCTTATATTAAATTTTAGGCCTAAATTTAACTTTAAATTAAAGCCTTAAATTAAACCAGAATTAAAATTATTTTAATATATTAATATGATTTTTAAAAGCTATTAAATCATTTTTGGAGGTAGAACATACATACCTGCAGCCATTTCCATATTTTGCACTTTAATTTCAAGGTTATTTCTCTTTTTCGTGTATCGCTGGTAAGCTAGCAACTTGTAAACCCAGAGAAAAAAGTAATTGTTTAATTAATATGTTATGCTTTTCTGTGCTTTTTGACCATTAAAATCTTCTGCTGTTGTTATTTTATTCCATGTAAATCCTTGAAATTTGTTTTACACAAACCAAAAGAAATCCTCTTAACTAAAGTGATTAACATATTTTTATTTACAAGACTTAAACTCTGCGGAACATGAAAACATCAGAAAGGAACTTCCTAAGCAAAACAGCGACGACATTGGTAAACGCCTTGGTCGGGACGGAGCCTAACAAAAACAATTCAATATACATAAGAATCACTATACGACGTCGTCTAATGGTATTCAAATCAAATCGTAAATATCTACATGTAATATTGTCTATCAAATGGTGTTTGGAGGGAAGTGCTCCAGCCTATGATCTTCATTCGATTGCACTGCAGTTCTAGTCGAAGAGGAGACTTATTTCTCTATACTTCTTCAGTATGGCTGCGATTGTGTGCTTCCACCTTGTTTTCTTTTATTGATTGGCCACAATATAAACATTGGGAAAGACCTATTTCCCTGACAGTGAAAGTGGCATGAAAAAGCTTCAAGAAGATTGTACATCAATTTTAAACTAGATGAAATACAATAATCTCACTATCAATGTGAGCAAAACTGAAGTTCTATGCATCCCACTATGTAGCAGAAACAAACAGTTGGATTTTCGAATGTGTATAAGTGGCTAAGTGATAAAATCCTCGCAAGTAATTGAAACATTACAATTAACAAAAAACCACAATCTTGACTGGAAAGGGCATGTTTAAAACATGGTAAAATCATGCAACAAAATCTTATGGAAAATAAGAGGGCTATACAATGTGTAATCTCATAAACATCTACGAACAATGAGCAACTGTAAGCATTGGGGAATCACTAAAATATCGATTTTCGAAAATTCCGATGATATGCATATATTCTGGTAG